>JAAAYG020088265.1:8643-34975 GCA_009936455.2 Tomocerus minor | reverse complement strand
CTAAAAATTAAAAAAAAAAGGGAAATGGGGCGTACAAAAAAATTGTAAAAAAAAAAAATGTGTGTGGTCTAACAACTCTCTCCCCCCCCCCCCCCCCCCCCCAAACGGAGTTCTAAGTACGGCACTGCCTTCGTGGGTGTTTCATGATTTATTCCTGTGCTAATTAGGCTGTCTAAACTTTAATTTGCATTTTTCTGTATATAGCATATACAAGATCATTTAGAATTGCTCAATGGTGTTTTGTTTTCAACTGATACTGTTATTTAATACAGTCGGCAGAATATTAATGGCTCTATTCGTATATTATGATTTCTAATAGTAGAAAGGACTCAGGTATTCAAGCATTGATAATGTAGCTTTAAAAACATTGTATGATTGACTATTAAAAGGTTTAATGAAACGTTGAAGCAATAACTTCTATTGACTAGACTTGGTTCCATATTGAAACAACTGCTAACTGGCTTCAATAAGTGTTTCTAGTTTCTAGTCAGTAGACTAGACATTAACTGATTCAGTCACTTGTATATATGCGTACAAAAGTTCCTCTGAAGCAAAACATTGTATTACAGCTTAGCAAGGGATAAAAATTAGTTAATTTTAATGAAGCTTAAATACTTAGAGACACTATTATAGTAAAAGATACTTGACCATCGAAGCTTATAAGACTGAGCATTTGAGCTTAAGTAGGAATTTAATTATCCTTTTCGCATCAACATTCATCTTCAATCTTCACGCAAGGAAGTTGAAGCCTTCACTTTTAAAAACGGTTTAAAATAAAACAACTTTATTGCGTGTAAAGTGGATGTAGAGACGCAATTGTTACATATTTTTATGATACAATTATACCAATACAAGGCAAAATCTCAGAGGTCATGCTTTTGTATAAAAACTCTTTTCTAAACAGTCCTGTTACAGTACAGTTCAGCGTCTTCCATTCGGTGACAAAAGACCTGTTTTACCTGTGGTTTCATTTTTGGATATATCCAGCGTTAGCAAATTGTTTCTGCAAAGTGTCTAAAAAGTAAATCATAATTTAATCCAAAGTCGCACACAAAACAAACAGCAATATGAGACAGGTAATCAACTAGATTATAATCAACACGATTATTTCGTGTTAAAATTTTAAATCATTGATTATTGAAATGTTTTATTATTGTATGAAATCAAATTCATTTTTTAGATTGTTCTTCTGCTGGGTTTTATTTCTGGCATTTCAGCCTCCACATTTTTATTGCCAACTACTCTGGCACCAATTAAAGGGGGTTCTTCCGTAGCATCCCATTCAAGCAGTTCTGTTCAAGGCTGTCCTCCTCCACCGCCCCCACCAAAATGTCCAGAACCTCCACCACCACCCCCAGCGTCTTCATCTTGTCCTCCCTGTAATTCTTGTTGCAGTGGTGGTTCTTCCAACTCTTCCGGAGGGTCGTCGACCTCTGGTCATGGAGGTCAAGGTACTGCATGTCCTGACGTGACTCCAGCAGCAACTTATTCGTCAACATCGCCATCTGTCTCCGTTTCCTCAGTAGCAGATTCCTCTACCACAACTACACCCCTAGTTTCTTCCTCATCTGCGGCTCCAGCCGGTTCTTCTGCGGCACCATCTGCAGCTCCCGTCGCTTCTTCTCCAGCACCGTCTGCAGCTCCCATCGCTTCTTCTCCAGCACCGTCTGCAGCTCCCATCGCTTCTTCTCCAGCACCATCTGCAGCTCCCGCCAGTTCTTCTCCAGCACCGTCTGCAGCTCCCGCCGCTTCTTCTCCAGCACCATCTGCAGCTCCTGCCGGTTCTTCTCCAGCACCATCTGCAGCTCCCGCCGGTTCTTCTGCAGCAACCACCGCGGCTCCTGCTCCAGGCATTATTTCTGCAGTAGCTCCTATTGCTCCCTGTTCAGATAACTCTTCAGCTCCAGAACCTGCATCATCAGCAGCCCCAGGAAGTTCAACAGCAGCTCCAGGAAGTTCAACAGCAGCTCCAGTAAGTACATCAGCAGCTCCAGTAAGTACATCAGCAGCTCCAGTAAGTACATCAGCAGCTCCAGTAAGTTCATCAGCAGCTCCCGGAAGTTCATCAGCAGCTCCAGTAATCAGTTCGTCAGCAGTTCCAGTAATCGATTCATCAGCAGCTCCAGCAGTCAGTTCTCCTGCACATTCTGCTACAACTACCCCTGCACCATCTGCAGCCCCAATTTCATCAAGTTCTTCTGCAGCTCCAATTGCCCCACATCCGGCACCAAATCCAGCAGCCAATTATGGAAGATAAAACCCTTTCATATGCGTAATCAAAAGAAAATACAAATGTTAATTAGAAGCTGTAATCAATTTTAAAGTCTTTTCATCGTTTGTATAAACAGTTTGTAAGGATTATCAGAACATCCATATTTGGACATCACATAAATATGTTATAGTAGGTAGGTATATGTGTAAATTACTATAATTAGATTATAATGTATGTTCTCTCGTATTAAGTTTAGTAATTTATTGATGTACATGTGTAAAGATGTATATAAAAACGTGTTTGCTTGTAAATATTTACATTTCTATTGGCGAAACGGTTAGCAGGAGTGCAATTGAATTGTAAAACTAAAGGGAGACAGCTGCATGGTACTCAAAAACTAATTCACCCAGTCAGTTCTTCGAAATGCTTTTAAAATACAGGTTTAATTAATTAGGTTTTTATGAACAGGATTGGTAATGGTGAGATTTATGGAGCAATCTATCACACACAAATATGGTCCATTCATTGTTCAAGTTAATCAAGAAGAGTTTCTTAATAAGTTAATAAAGACGTTTGTAAGGATGGATGTAAACAAGTTTTTGTTAGTGCCTTACGCAACTCTTGATGATTATTTAAGTTTTTCTTATGTGCAAGCACCTACACAAGTGAATATCATATTCTCACAACTTATGAATGAGTCAGAGGATTGCTGAATTTTTTCAGAGATACAGCCATACGCTATTATTGTGCTAATTATAATTGCAGTATCTGTAGACATTTCGCAGTCACTACTCTAAGTAGCCTCTTCAACCTCGCTCGAGTGAACATTCATTCATAGATTATGCATTTATCCTTTCTAAGAAGGATTATTGTTAGCAAGTGGTGGACAGGACACGTACGTATACTGTATACTAACCTCATAGCACACAAACAACTGCAATATTATTCACGTTCTTCATCTTCGACTATTATGTTAATATCTGGTAATAGCAAACAAAGAAATACACACTCCTATGCACTTTGCCCATTACTAAATTTTAAGATCTAAGCAATCCAGTGATGAAAACGTGAAACTTTTTCAATATTTGTTCTTTACGTGTCAAGTACCTACGCGTTTGTAAATTCCATTTGCTCTGTCCTAGGTATAATGACTCTTATGCTCAATTTGTAAAGTTTTTTTCAATGCAAACTGTAATTTAATCATGGTTAGTAACATTAACACAGATACACAGCAATTTACAAGGATAATAGCTTAGTAAATGGGGTAAAAATTACTAAACACTAAATATAACGAAATCTCCTTAAAATACAAATGTTGGGAATTGGAGCGGTACTATTATAACCCTAAATGGAGAATCTGGTATCTTCCTTCTGCTCTTGCTCAATACATGCGTACATCATTGTAGCAAAGTCACTGATAATAATAAGGCAGTCATCAGTGTGACTGCAATAGTACCTGAGTTTTACTAGCACAAATCTCTGCATTAACACCAATCCATACATTAAAACCTACACGTATTATCCTCGAACGAAAGTGACTAGACGCTTTTAAATGCAAAATATGTTCCCAGTTTTATGTATTATTCCATTATCATGTATTTCTGCAGTTTTCCTTTGCTTTATTCTGAAAAACCTAAGGTAATTAGCAGGTGTAATAGTGTATTTGTAGGATAAACTTAACAAATCCTATAGGTACAACTGTAGCAGTGTGATTTTCAGCTACCATTCATATAACCAAAGATGACTTCTGACTTTTCACAGCAGATATTTTTCTCACACTTCTGAAATATGACGAATGAAGACGGAAATTAATATTCATTATCATTTGTCGGATTACCAAATTACCGTTTTAATTTAATGCAAGCAGAAACTTTTAAACACCTGTACCATTATACTTGATTCAAGAAATTAACAATTGTAATTTCTCATTCTTCGGATTCGAAATTATTAAAATTACTTAAAACTAATAATCATGAATGACTCAGGTGTGGTATTGATGTGCATGTTTTGAAAAATGTAGTTTTCTTAGTTGCATTTTTATATGTAGCAAATTATGAATTAGAACAGTTAAATATGGTCTACCTTTTTTAAATGATATTATGCATAGTATGTGTTAATTGACATCAGATAATCACATTTTTTAATTTACTCTCACTTAATACATTTTTCTTTAAGGGAATTGTTTTTGTAGACTTGTTAGATTCATATAGTCACATGAACCGATATTAGCAGCAACATCGCCTTGATAAGAAGAAAAGTGTGAAAATGACTTTTATACATTTGTTTTACGCATATGCGTTCCCTCAAAGGGATATCTCTATGTACATAACTACAAATTAATACAACTACACTACATTCTTATCCTAACAATCAATTAATTCTATCTTGTTCGGTATTTGATAGGCGAAGGTATTAATGGACAGCGTTTAGAGAATGTTAATTATGCATATGAGTGTTTTTGTGACTGTAAATGTCAGTGGAAGATATAATTGGGTAATTCAGTTGGATACAATAATTGCATTAATCAAAGATAATAATAGGAAATGCAAGTGGTATGCATAAAGGTATTTATGTGTGCCACATTGACAATGTACATTAATATTGTATGGGGATTGTATGGATAATAATATTTTACAGCGAGCTATGGACTCTTGTGTCTGAGTTGAATCCCTAATCATACAGGCAGTTTAGCAATTACACTAATTACATAGATTGATCGAAAAACAATTCTGTAGATGAGAATGCATTTATCCATTTGTGTTGTTGGGGATGACATTTGAGAATGAAATATGATGCCATTGGCTTTTGCATTGTGTTGAGAAGATGAAGGATGGTAACCTATAATTTAGGAATTTGTCTCTCTTCTGGTGTCTAAATGCACATCCTGCAGGTTCCTTTCCCTCTCATCGGCTTTTCCGTGGCAAAGGATAATTAATGCTGCATATAATTTGGGATTTTCATAATTAGTTGCAAAGTTTATTCGTAGAGATTGTGGTTGTGTTGGTTAAAAGGCTAAAATAATATCCTGGCAAATAAGTAGGTAGTTGGAAAACAAGGGATAATTGTGCAATTTTATTTAACACGATCTCATTGTTAATTCTTCACTTTAGCATTTGAGTAGCATCGAGGGAAAAAAATGTAGTGTTTGTCTTTTTGAGTGAGGATTCACACTTGTGGGATCTTATGAGTGTAAATATAGGTGTACTAAGTAATTCGTAGAGAGTGAAGTGAACAGAGGATTAAGTTAGGCTTAACATACTTTTATGTAGTAGCATAGAGAGTGAGAGGATGAAGATCTATGAGTTAGAAGTTAAAAGATGTAAGCAGGAGCGTGCATTAATTATGCTTACTTTAACATAACGACGAGACTAATTAATACATTTATATTCAGAAAGCTCAGCTTTCTTTTTCTTGCGCATTTATTTTTTACCCTTTTCAAATTCAATATACACAACTGCATAGATTACATAGTGAGAAAAACACAAGTGACAGTATATGTGGATAAAATCTTTGTAAATCCATTCACCCAAACATACATACAAATACAGGGAGTCAAATGATGCAACATAGTTGAGAGGATCTTCTTCTTCGTCAAGAGTGTATACAATATCTCTGTACATTATGTCTGTGGATAGTATAGTCACTTAGAATGGAGAATGTCTACTGATGAGTCGGAATCTCAACTGAGATCAGGACTCTTCTCATCTAACACAACTCGACACTCTTTCACTTCTGAAGAAGATAAATGATGAGAACTGTCCTGCCCTTATTGAGATGGTATTATCAGCCAGTGATTTATGTGTAAGTCTCGTATAGAGATAACGTAGCTACCTACTTGTGCTAAAATCCATGAGCATTACAACGGTGCGTTGCTTTGCATGACAGATCGAATTATTTTCATGCTTCGTCTAGTCACTCACTTATTTCATTACTTTTATGTTTAATCACAAAAAGATCTTTCACAAGTTAGCATCTCTTGTTCACGAAAAGAATTTTCGGTGGCTGCCTGACTGGGAATTGTGTTTTTGTGACATAACGATTGTCAATCCTTTCGTATTCAATTTCTGTATTGTCATGTCATAGTCTGTTGTTAGTGTAATTAAATTATCATTTACTCTCTATCTTCATTAAAGACGAATTTTTCTGGTTAATCATTAAGAAAATAAAATGATTACACTAAAGGTAGGTCATTAACGATTTTTCTCTTCTGTTAATTTGCCCTTTTGGCTATAGGAATTTTAACAGATTCTCAAATGGCTAGATTTTATTTTGATTTTCACAGGTATCCCTCTGCATACTTGTTTTCTCCGTTGGATTGTGTTCAGGCCAAACGGTGTACAACTGGTTTGCTGCTAAACCGAAGACTACAACAACTACCAATTCACCAATAGTCTCTGATAATACCATTTCCCAATCGCTCTCAAAACCAAGTAATTTGTACTACTATGGAACTCCGGATGATTCTGATAATACAAAGAAAGGTACTGGTTCGGAGAGCTCTCCGGATTTAACTGCATTTGCTAGAATAGCTAACAGTAAAAAACGAATTGTTACAAGAACAAAAGTTGTTAAGCCATCTTCAGACACTGATAATCTTGTTTTCGGACAGAGAATTAGTTCATCTTTTTCCAAAACTCGAATGGCTACAACAATTAGATCAATTGCTACAAGGCAAGTTAATAATAAGAACAGTGATGTTTCTCAACTCATAGACAAAGACTTGGGCACAACTCCAGCAACAATCATCGCTCCGGAATTCGATGACGATTTTATTCTTCAAGAACCAGATGAATTCACTCCAGGAGGATCAGACAAGAAAAATTCAGTGGATCTTCATAATTCTAATAAACCTAGCACACAGGTTAACGAGCAAGAAAATTCAATCGCTAATTCCGCGGATAATTCTCCTCCTAAGGTACAACAAACATTTTCTCCGCCGACTCGCGATTTTCAATCGCAGTCTCAAGTAACAGAGTCAAAGCAATCGTTTTCTCAACCAATTCCTAAAGCCCCAACACAATCTACGTTTCCTAAACCAACAGAACAAACGTTTTCCACCCCTGCTCGCAGTTTTCCATCACAATCCCAGACACAATCTTCGTTTTCTCAGCAAACAGCAAAAATACCTACTCAGCCCAGTTATCCCAGACAAACGGCAGCTCAAACACGACCAACTTATGGAACTCCAACGAAAACTCCGACTTCCCCGCCAACATCCGTTACCATTCAACAGCGGCCTTTATATAAACCTCCAAGAGTCCGGATAGAGTATGAATCTCCTGCAGCACCCGAGCAAGGAGGACCACATAGATTACTCCCGAAAATTGTATCCCAATATTCTTATCAATCCGAAAATAAGCAAACAATTTATGGGCTACCTAAAATTCAAACCACAAAATCAACTCTAACTTACAATTCACAAAAAATTCAGACGATTCAATCTGCGGCAACTGATTCACCAACCTACAAACCTTCAGGAGTAACAATCCAATATGGAGTCCCCGAACAAAACTCAGGATCAGCAACGAGTCAAGGAAAATTATCATACCCAAAAACAATCTACCAGTATTTTCAGTCTAAAGAAACTCAGTCACCTCAGACTTCTTACACAAATCCGAAAGTAGTAACAACTCAGGCTCCAGCCCCTATTACACAAAGTTCAAGCTCGGACTCTGCAACTTCACAAGGAAAATATGGTGTACCAAAAACAGTTCATCAATATTTCCAATCGAAGGAAACAACTCAACAACCTCAAATAGCTTCTTATTCAAGATCGAAAGTTTTAACCACACAAGCCCCTTCAGCACCCTCACTTTCAAGTTCAGAACAAAGAAAATATGGTGTACCAAAAACAGTACATCAATATTTCCAATCGAAGGAAACAACTCAACAACCTCAAATAGCTTCTTATTCAAGATCGAAGATTTTAACCACGCAAGTCCCGTCAGCACAATCACAAAGTTCAAGTTCAGAACAAGGAAAATATGGTGTCCCAAAAACAGTTCATCAATATTTCCAATCGAAGGAAACAACTCAACAACCTCAAATAGCTTCTTATTCAAGATCGAAAGTTTTAACGACGCAAGCCCCCTCAGCACCCTCACAAAGTTCAAGTTCGGAACAAGGAAAATATGGTGTCCCAAGAACAGTACATGAATATTTTCGATCGAAACAGACAACTCAACAGCCACAAGAGGCGTCTTATGGAAATTCTAGAGTTAGAACAACACAAGCGCCAGTAACTGCAAAAGCGACACAGGACAGAGCAGTAGAACAATATTATCAATCAGAAAATGAAGATTCATCTGAACAGGATACATATGCAAGTCCAAAAGGTTCAGCAACTCAAGCGCCGGCAACTAATGAGGAAAAAACGACGGAAGGCCCGGCACCAATTCAAGCTACTGCCAATAGTGTTCCGGCTTCTTATGGAATTTCGGATTCTGAGGAAGAGGTTCCAAAGAAATCTGCTGCCACCACTACTGTAGCTCCAACTCAGCAAATATCAACTTCGCAGCCACAATATGGTATTCAGCAAAATACGGCATATCCTTCTGCTCCGCAAGATACTACACAGGAACCAGCCCAGTCGGAAGAAGATCAAAACTCTTACGCAGGCCGACAGCAAAAGTCTCAAGATTATGGTCTGCCGCTTAACCAAATATTGTCTAAGCAAACAGACGGATCTGTACCTCAAGAAATCACTACTGTCACTTTGTACCAACTTCCTTCGGGGAAAATGGCACAAAAGCAAACAAAATATGATTCAGTAGCTGCTGTTCTTGCAACGACTTCAACAAAAACAACGCAGACTCCCGAAACTCAGACCCCTACTAAATTATATAGAGACTACGGAACAATTAGGCAAAGAATTAACCAAATTGTTCCTTTTTATGGTCCCCCTAATGAGGAAACGCCTCAACAGTCTACTTTTCAAACATATTCAAATGCAGAACAAATTCAGTCCCAACAAATATCCACAGCATCTCAGCCTACTTCCTCAGCTATTCAGTCAACACAGGGTTATCAGGTAATAACATCACAGAAGTCACAAATTGCTTATCAACAACCCCAACAACAATCTGGTTATCAGCAGCAATCGACTTATCAGCCACCAACTCAACAAATCCAAGCTGCCATTTCGCAAACTCAACAAAGTCCCAATCCTGCATATCAGCAACCCTCTCAAAGTCAGGTTCAACAATCTCCCCAACCCCAAATTATTTACCAGCAACCTTCTCAGCCCAATCCCACATATCAACAACCTCCTCAGCCCAATCCAACATATCAGCAACCTCCTCAGCCCAATCCAACATATCAACAACCTCCTCAGCCCAATCCAACATATCAGCAACCTCCTCAGCCCAATCCAACATATCAACAACCTCCTCAGCCCAATCCAACATATCAACAACCTCCTCAGCCCAATCCCACATATCAGCAACCTGCTCAGCCACAAATATCTTATCAACAACCTCCTCAGCCCCAAAATACCTATCAACGACCTCCTCAGCCCCAAACCACTTATCAACAACCCCCTCAGCCCCAAAATACTTATCAACGACCTCCTCAGCCCCAAAATGCTTATCAACAACCTCCTCAGCCCCAAAATGCTTATCAGCAACCCTCTCAGCCCCAAAATACATATCAACGACCTCCTCAGTCTCAAAACGTTTATCCCAAACCTTCCTCGCCACAACCAACCTATCAGCAGCCATCTCCACCACAACAACCCTATCAACAGCCAGCTCAGCCTCGTCCAGCCTATCAGCAACCTTCTCAGCCCCAACAAACCAATCAGCAACGTCCTCAGCCCCAACAAATCAATCAGCAACGTCCTCAGCCCCAACAAATCAATCAGCAACGTCCTCAGCCCCAACAAATCAATCAGCAACGTCCTCAGCCCCAACAAACCAATCAGCAACGTCCTCAGCCCCAGGCAGCTCAGCCTCGTCCAGGGTATCAGCAGCCAGCTCAGCCCCAAACAACGTATCAACGACCCTCCCAGTCGCAACCAAGCTATCAGTTACCTAAGGTACCTCAGGTAATTAATCAGATTCCCCCATTTATCCAGCCAAATTATTCTCAACCACCGCAGACAAATTATCAGCAGGTGGCACAGTCGACTCAAGCATCATCTCAACAACCCCCACAAGGACCTTCTCAATTCCAGCCTATAACCTACCCGCCAGCTAGATTACCTCCGCCACAGACAACTGCTCAGCAGTCTCAACCTCAAGGCTACCAACCACAGCCATCAACTCCAAAGGCACTCGCCTCAGGTCAAGGTAGGAATACTAATAATGAGGCTATATCTGCAGACTCCTTTGACATTGTTCCAGCCAAACTAGTATTTGAAGAATGGTCGACTTTCGATCAAACTGCGACTAAACCAGATCCACCAAAATATTCTTACAATGGTGTTTCACGTTAACTTATACTAGCACTAACTAATTAATTATCAAATAATTATTACAATATTTTGCCATATCTCTTCAATATTTAAACATATACACTTGAAGTCAAGTCATATATTTCATGAATCAATAAGCATAAGAGGGAATACTATTACTCTTACACTTATGCCTTTAAACTTACAACTACTACTACACCAAATACAAATAACTTTTTATACTAAAAAGTGTAACTTCATGTCATTTTATATACAGAACATTATTTTGATTTTATTGTTGAGCGAGCAGTTACATTACGAATAAAATAATCGATAAATACATTTGATCACATTTAATTTCATTACAAATTCACAGTAATGGTAGATACTCTAATAAAAGGAATAGATCCACAATACCCATAACACATCCTTACTAAAAGCAACATGCAAAAGTACTGAACAAAACCAGGTTTACAATACAACGATCAATAATAATAATAATAATAAGATTACAACAATGTCAATACTGCGCAACGTATAACATGTATTAGGTATGAAAGAAGAACTAAGAAGTCCGTACAAAATTGGTTAATGTAAATAAACGATTATGTCGTTGATTGTAGAATAAGTTCTGAAATATCCCGTTTCAGCCTTTCCATTGGTTGTCTGTAAAATAAATTGACAAAATTAGTAACTGTTGCTGTTGTCAGCTTCGAAATCTCGAATATAAGATGAGATTAACTTTTTTGCATTTAATGTACCGTAATGAATTATCACGACCGATGCCCCGTTTCATTTCAGAGATCATTAATTGATGCTCTACAATAGGGACCAAGTCTTCTTTCAGGAATTGAAGTAAATGTGGGGGCGGCTTTTGTCTGCATAAATTATCGAACAAGTCAAAATACCGTTTGTTTTTGAAACCAAAGTTTTCTTCCATTTCCTTATCAAATGCGGACTTCACCAGCAATTTTGCATTTGGGTCTTTCATGGCGCAACAGTGCTTCACAATCATAGTGCAATTATTCATGCTATCCGTGTTTTGTTGAACAAATATGGAGATAACAATTGGCAAAGAGTGTAGTAATATCTGCCACAGTTTGCTGTGTCCACACAGTATGACTTCTTTCAAGAAACGCTCAGCCATCGTTGATTTCAAGTCTGGAAAAATTAAGGGTCGGAAAGATGGAATGATCTCCTTCAGAATGTAGTCTGAGTTGGTTTCACAAGCATATTGCATTATTTTCTGAAAAACGAAAATTAAATCGTACATTAAGCATCAGCGCTAATCACACATCCCACTGAACTACCTTAACTATTGTATTATAGAATTATATCATAGAATATAGCAGTTTCAAAATTTTTTAAAATAAGACTTACCACTCCAGGATTGTCTCCTTGTCGATCGCTGAAACCAAGGAAAGAAAAATGGACAATGTCACGAACTTTTCTCTGCAAATAGTTATCTTGTAGGAACATTCCGTTTGACATGATTGTGGTACAGTACTGAAATTATTGAATAATGAAACATTTAAAAAAAAATGATGTCCCAGATTTACATAACTAAAAACATCTAGAACTCACATCTAGCATGTGATTCTTGAGCGGATTCACAATCGAGGGTGGTCTGTCCCATGGAACCGGCGATTGTACTGGAGGAAAGAAATGCTGAAGAACTTCATGTAAAAAACTATTCTGTACTCCTCGCAAGTAAACATTTTCGAATTTAAGATGTTTCGTTAGAATTGCACATGTTTTCACAATAGAGGCAACAACAATGGGATCTTTAAACACACCATTAATGGAACTTTTAATCAGGGCAACGACTGGGGTTAAAATTGTTTGTATATCGTTTTTGTTGAAGTCGTCTTCCTTGGAACAAAATAAACGAAGCAACTGTTCATTGTCAGATACGCGTCTACCACATCCTAACACTTTGTCACTAAGTTCATCGGGCACTGAACAGCCTAATGCAATAAGTCTAATCCAAACTTGTAGCCATTTAACATCACTATTATATGAATTATTCGCGAAATCGTCATTACCCAAAAGTTTACTAACATACATTTGACTAACTTCAGGGCATGTTCGTTCGTACATAGCAAAATTATCAAAAAGCTTGGTAAATCCCTCCCTCATATTTTTAAGTCTGGACAAAATTGTCAAATTAGCGGCAAGATTTGCCAGTGGTTCGATATCAGTTGATGGGATACGATTTTGGTTTTGCGAGGCGGTTTGACATAGAAAATGTGCTGTCCGGTCGAAAATCGCAACTGCTAATTCATCTTTTTCTTCCGATGTCCTATTATGAGAAGATAATACCCAGGAGGTAAGTTTTGTTAACACTCTTAAAGTCCTTATTAGATAATTCGAACCACAGTTAAGTAACCACATTGTAAGATTAGGACTGATCAACGAAGCACGGCCTAGGTTATCGCCAGAAAAGTCCGGCGTTACAGGTGAAGGAAGACATTCCAGTAAATCCAAATAAATCATTATCAGATCTTTCTTAATAGAATCGGTAACTGTTTGTAACATCAGTTCATTAACAGTTTTTATAAAATCTCCTGAAATTGACGTTATATTAACCGATTTCTGCAACAGCAGCAGGTACATTGTGGTTGACGCAAGAATCACAGTTTTCTGTCTCCCCGGGGAATTCTTATGCTCCTTTAAAGCATCGGCCATTCTTTCACACTATATTCATTGATTGATAAAAACAATTATATTAACATGGAATAAATTACAATTAATACAGATTATAGGAAGAGAACACAGTCCTTACCAAAGATAAAGTATCGGAGCTTGAGAACGCTAACGAAAGATACAATGTGGTTGTTCTTAACAAGCCAACCTCTGAGAATTTGCTAACATTCTTTTTGTCCAATTTTAAACAGATATTTGATTTCAATTTTCGCCAATTTCTTTCAGTACTCAATTGCACGTGACCAACCACAAGACGAATAAAAGATAGAAATGAATCCGAAGCAATATTTTTAGAGACAGGGTCATCGTCATCTTCGAAGTCTTGTCCTTTTGCGAACGGTGCGCAGATTTTTTTGATTATGGAAAGCCAACGCTCAGATGATTTGTAACCATCGAAATTGGAAACTAATTAAAATTAAAACTATTTTAGTCAAGTATTTTACAAGTTCTATATAATTGGCGTAAAGACTTATATATTTCAACGGTAGTCTTACATTCGAAGGCTCTATCTATCTTCGGCAGCCAATGATTGAAAAATGTAAGGACGACAGTAATATCAGAGCCCCAGTGGGGTAACAACAGGCTTGTTAACTTCATTATTTCCCCAACTTTTCCCCCTTTTGAGCTCCAATCCTTTAGATATTGGTTTACGGAGCCATAACATGCAGGATTAAGAGACAATACTGAATTCTGGTTGGACGTTTCTTTCTTTTCTGCATCAGGTGAGTAAACACCACAAAGTGTATAGTCACTCAAAGGAGCCAAATGAACAATCAACCAAATGGGAAAGAAAACGTCTTTGGCAGTAGAGCTTGTAAATCTTGTCAATGATGATAACAATATATCCCAAAAGTCATTCTAGATAGGTAATTAGCGCAGAATATTCATTCAATTCCCACCAGCGAAGAAAATTAGTATTTATTTTGGTTTAAGCGCATTGAATAATCATTTATCTTTACCTCTCGAGGTCGCAGCTTATCTAAAACTAGTCGCAGCATTGTCCAAAATTCTTTAACACAGAAGCAATTAAATGGATGCTTAGCAATCAGAGTTTGTCCTGAGTCAGTACTGTACTTATACCAAGCAAGAAATAATAAATCTTCGAATATCCAATCCAAAATTGATGATTTCATTCCGTAAATGATGAAAAGAGACCAGCGAATTTCCAAGTTCAAGTGAAACAAATGATATTCCGCAGAAGGACACTATCGAAACAAAATTGTTACCGTGTAGACTTTAATTTGACCATTACTACTGGAAGAATAAGTATTAATGGAATAAGTTTAAAGTAACTTAAAAATAACTTACACTATTTCCATCTCGAGAACCGCAATGACTCTTTAAATGAACGGGCCAATTCTCTACTTTTGTTAAAGATTTTCTCAGACCTCCAAATATATCTTCTATGTCCGCATCAGTGAAAATCTTCCCCTTGTAGTAAATCATGCGACTAACGACATCGTTCAAGAACAAGCAGACGTCACTTCTTAATCGCCAAGGATCCGGTTCATCATCGATGTCTAAAATTAGAAAAGTTGATTGAATTCTACCCACAAAGAATGTTTAAATCTTCTGTGAAAAAGGTGCTGTTCCAAAGTCAAATTAAATTATCAACCTAAAGTTGTACGCGATATCCCGTAAGAAAAAGACGGCTCATTGAGATGGTCCAACATGGCCATATTTTTTCGGGTGAAACAAATTAATTTTTTTAGTTGAATGATATCAGTCATGTCAAACTTTCCTCCAAAAAATGTATGCAGGCGTGGTTGGTGAAAGTTATTGGAATTCAGAGAATCGCTAGTAGCATCCAAAATCTTGATAGCTGAAATAACCTCCCGTCGTAAGATGTAACCATCAGGACTGAAGGAATGATCATGACTGCGTACTTGGCCTTTACAAGAGAAGCAGTACAATAATCCGGAAACTAAATAGAAGTTAGAAGAGTTATAATATGAATTAAAATGTGATAGTTATTTCGTTATTTATATGGCCCAACGGCATGCGGCAGATAAGTAACAAAAGATTCGTCGTTTACTCTCTAATTATAATTGAACTCAACGAAATCGGTTTGTTGGTTGTTACCGAGGTTGTTCGAGAAAAAGATATATACGAAAACAATATTTTGGCAGAATAGTTTTGCTTTCATAACATACCCGCACATGATTCATTATATCGTGACCCACTGTATCCTAAAATTGGCGAACTTGGCGGTGTCATGCTGGCAGAATCGAAATCCATTTTTGGAACCTATAATGTGAAATGTCAATATGTTATTACATACAACATATAATTCAATATGTAATATGACATATATTGATGTACTGTAATTTAAAAGCAAGAGAAAAACCAAATCGATAGCCAAAATATGACAGAATTTTAATTTTGTATTTTCGACTTTCGACCAACTAATTAAATTACCAAACTCTCTAGAACTCACCAATACTAATAGCACAATATGAACCGTTTATTTTATATATATACAAACAAAATTCAATCACAATTTAATCTAAATAAAAAGATAATAATACAATAAAAAATAAATACCTTTGACGTTACTTGAAAAGTACACAATAATAAACAGAGGAATAATACCAGCCGGTCCCCTAATGAAAATTTTTATAAAATTATCACTACTATTATTATTTTGAAAATATCTTTTCATTCATTTTTTAAAAAAGTTCTCATTTTGACTTGAATTCTGATCGGCTACATTGTTCCTGCCTCCTCAATCTATTGCCGCTTCCGTTCGAACACTCCGGCTACTCCGGCAATGGTTATATTAGTACCTATACCTTGTACTCAATGGTATGATATTCTCACATGGTACCGAATCTGAAATACCAATAAAAATACAAAGTGTGATATAAACGAATCGGATCCGATGATGCGATGGTTCGACTTCGAACTCCGAAGAGCATAATTAATTTTGTCTCAATCTCAACTGTCAAAAGATTGAGACTGATAAGAAGTTATGAATGAATGATACTCTAAAAGTAAAATATAAGACACACTGACTTTCCCAAAACTTCGCCAAAATCTTTTTACTCCGTATACATACACGATCCCAAAGTATATATAAGTATTTATATCGTAGTTGACTATATTCTTAAGAGGTAAAACTATCACAAAAAAATTACAACTTCTTAGTGCTCGCTTAGTCACAACTCGTACACAACTGGAAAGTCAAAAATTTTGACAATTAATTAATGATTAGTAAATGTCGACAGTAGGAACATGATTTTGGAATACTATAGCCGTATTCGGTTCGAACTAATCTACAATACATAAATATGCCATGGTCTACAGGTATTAAAAATACATTTACATTACAGAAATGATTATTTCATAATTTTAATGGCCATTGTGAACGTAATGGGGTGATAGTTGGATTAACATTAATTTGGGTTTACATGTTTTAAGTGATGTATGTATAATGTATGTACTATGTATGATGTATGTGTAATATGTATGTATGTGTACCATGTGCATGTTCGTAGTGTGTATGTGCGTGGCTGTTGGGTTAGCAAAATATGTTGCTCTATATAAATTAAAAGTGTAATACATCCGTTTTAATACCTTTAGTTTGATTATAAAACGGATCTGGAATTTTTAAACATATACTATTTAAGGTAATATACAAAATGTTGAAATTATGTTCCCTTCACTATGCATGCATAGTATAGCATTTAAGCAGTATGGAACATGGGATAGATAGGGATAATAGGTGTTCAAAGCAGTATATTTGCTGGTATAACATTTTTTTGACAAAAATGCTGCTTTTCAAGGTATATGGATTTCAGGAACCCCTCAAGCAATTCTTTCCTTTTAGATACCTCAAAACTTTAGTCTATATTATATATCACTTTAAAATACGTATGTCCTATATAATTTCTAAAATTCAAGTCAAAAATTGTAGATAGGAAGAATAGTGACTTCTGATTGTGAAAAGCGGATATCATATGAGCAATCTTCTTAGTTTGCTTAGCGAGAAAGATGTGTGCGGAGATCCTGGAAAGTTTCGTCCAGAAAGCTTCATAATGTAAAATGTGCCGCTCGGTCGCTGAATAATGGAATTTTCGCTGTTTGGTCATAGCAGACAATGTATTTGAGACTAACTTTATCAGAGAGTGTGATATATGTGTCTATTTAGTAGCATGTACTATCCTGTGCAAAAGGAAAGGACACATAGATAACTTTGGTTATTACATCAAAAAGTTCCAGCAGCATCACTCACCTAATATTTTTATAAATTATTGATTTATTAGGAAAGCGATTCCGCACTGGAGGTATTTTATCTGCGAGCACAATCATTTCATTCTTCGCTTCTTCTGTGCCGTAGATATCGGTGAGTATTTTCTAGAACGCCCATTTCTACCGCGGAGCATTTCCTACTCGTTGTACTGTCTCCTCGTCTTTTTCACCCTTTTCATGGTCTTATTCAAATGAGACAATAACCATTCATATGCATTGTCTGGGAAAACTAAATGCCATATGCGACACTTTTAATCGCTCTAACTTGCCACGTTAACAAATTGTATTTTTTGCATATTCAGCTATAAAATTTTCTGTAGCAGATAATTATTAATTGAGCATGGCCGTATTAGATTACTACATCAAGACGAAAGCCATTGAAATGTATGTCGTACTTTTTTAAAGGTAGCATTTAGTTGTGAATTTCCTTCCGTTCTGTCAAGCGAAAAAGAAATAAATTTTATTGGAGTGTCCTATATAAAGGAAGAAAATTGAATCTGATTGTAAAATCTGAGTGTAGGATTCCATAGCACAGAGTTCCTTGTCATTTGCTCATGGGACGATTTTGCTGGTTGTTTCTTTGGTTTCTGACATGGTATATTAGAGAGAGAAATCCGATTCTTCCCTTTTGATATAATTCCTGTTCAAATGTTTGAAAGCGGTTATAGCAGACGAAGACTAGTCCTTTCCAGAATTCAAGAAGCTTTTGGCTTTTCTGAACTTAAGGTAAAGGATATGTCTTGGCAAATTTAAACTGCACGTGGAATCGATAAAGCCAAAACAGTGCTAGTAAAAGTAAGGTAGTGTGCATTAGGATGGGATTTCGTATGGAATGCCTGTACATGCACTTGTGATGTAAGGACTTAAGGTTCTCCTCCCTAAAAGAACTTCGTTTGAAATGCAATGCCACTACCTATCCATTATTAAGATATAAAGTTTTTAGCGGGGAGTTGTTTTCAGCTACTCGCAAAGGAAATCAAAGAGAAGAGTGTAGGCGAAAAGGAGCCAAACCAAACCACCCACCATATAGCTAACGCATTAGCAATAATTGTAAAGTAAAACGCAAGTTAGCTATAACTAAGTAATCCAGAGTGATATAATCTCATTAAGACGCGTTCAATTTACAGGCGAAATAGCCATAAATTTCTCACCCTCTTCCATAAAGACTAGACTGGCTAAATGTGACACATTACAGCACATTACAGGATTCTACAGGAGTTGAGCCACCGTCTTGTGAGCAACTTTACTTTTACTACAATAACAACTTAATGAATGAACGAATTCAGTCATTTTGCCAAAACTCAATGCACAATCTGGGGTTAAAACTCGTGTTTTCAACTAAATACTTTCTATATGTATGCATGTCTACGCTGAAATAGATGCTCACATAAATCACATGCACATACACACACATATTTGCATTAGATAGTTGCTATGTATATGTATAGTCACAATGAATTACATAACTTATTGTTAGTCAGTTTGCTAGTTAACATAAGTGAGCTTGAGCTACCTCAGTTAAAATCCTTTCTGTACATACATGTGCAAATAATTTCCTGCCGCACTCACATTCTAGCCGAAGAATTATAGCTAATATCTTAGAAGTTTAGCAAACTTCACTGAGTCCAAATACAAAACATTAAAAAAAACCAAAATAATTATTGCGTAACCTTTAAAACAAGAAAATACGATAGCACTTCCAGAAAGTCAGCTAACACGTCTTCAGACAGTAAAATCCGATAAAAAATGCACAAATCTAGCGTAAGAAAAACTAAATACAAAGTAAAGGTTTAGCATTTAACCTTTTGGGCCATGTCTATAGGAAGATATAGTTAATAGAAGTCAAGTCATATAGGTTTCGGCAAGTGTGCTACTGGAGTCCTATTATTAACTACTAACTACGTAAGTGTGGTACGCTATAAGAGACGAAAGAATTGATCTTACTGATGCAATCGAAACTCGGGACGAGTCACGAGACTCGGGCATTGCTCATGCACATGGCACATGCTTTTCTGGGGATTGTCTATCGTGGCTTGCTCTGCTTTGCTTCCTCTGCCTACTTCCCTGTGCTTTACTCTGCTTTACACTTACACTACCTAGTTTTGTAGACAAGTCTGCTCTCCTACTATAATATCCTTCCTTTTGGCTGCCTCTCTATACTTTGCAAACCTAAGCTCTGGAACTTTTGCAGATTCAACTCTTTTTAATATTACCATTGACGTACCTACGTAAATGCATATATCCTCTCTCTCTCTTTTTCATACTACTACCTTTTCTGTGTAGTAGAATCTTGCTTCACATATATAATGATACATAAATAAATAGTAGTATGCATAATAAATACATAAAACTTCTGTGTAGAAAATAGAAATCCTTCGCTAAATATAATACACACACGTTATACATAGTCAGCGAAGGAATGCAATGTAATATCCGAACGTAGCTTCCTACCTAATTGTTAGTATAATGTCAAAGAACAAATAAGGTATACTCACAATACAATCTATTCTCCTATATCCACTACAAGGGGAGAACTTTTACCAATCTACATATATATCCACACAAATAGTACCTAATAGTATTACCTACAGGCACAAAACTATTTGAAACAATATAAAGAAACTTTTTTTTCTTCTTGACGTATGTATGTATGTACGTCTGTAGGTAGGAAGGCACCTTTTCCTAACATTACATTACAGATGCACTGTGTATGTAGTAAAACACTTTTATGTTTGATATGCTAGTTACTTATATGCTATATGCTCTACGTATACATATGTGACTTTCTTCTGGATATTTGAAAAAGAAGAATGAGATTCATATAAAAATAGCACTTTTATCTACTATATAGCTAATAGCTATAGGCAGGCATATTTTTGGTTTAGATATATTTACTAGGTATGTGCTATGAATTGAGCTAAAACAATAAGAGCTTGTTCTACTCTGTTCTGTCAAGTGCCATCCACGTCTTGACTTAAGTTTCTATTTCTTTCCGTATGTTTCTGACTAGACGTTCTTTGCGATGTATATGGTAGGCTGTCTTCGTCTACTCACATGGGAAAAGGAATTGTTATTGCCATTTAGTGGTTAAAGCTATGGAATATGCAGGGAGCCAAGTCTTTATTATGTACGTACGTCCGTGGAGCTAGCATATGTATTCCTCTTCATGCACATCCACGTAAATACTATGTATGATGTAACACTCTATGATATCTGTGCTGTAAAAAACATGTCTTAGATAGCTACTTAAGTTTATGTGCCTTTCCGTACTATTACCGTAACCATTTAACTATAATAAAAAGGTTCATCTGTAAACAATGTTCTTTATGGCACAATTTATTTTTTCAAAGGAAAAAAATTCATTTTGCAAATGGAAAATGAGAAAATGAAGGAGAGGCTTTTCTTTCCCTTATAAACACACACACACTATAGCATGGACCTTCATTTGTCTGTGTAAACACAAAGCTACACATATTTTGGAATACCTCGTCGACGAATTGTGCAAACTGTATGACATGGAAAACTAAGCCATTTTTAAACACATCAATTTCCTTGTCTTCGTTTAGGTGAGTTACACAGACTTATCGCAAGTTGTGTGAGACAGTTATTCAATACAAATGACGCAGTATTTGTTCCATTCTCCTCTACTTTCATTTCTTTATAGTATTTTGTGCAGTGAGTGAGCTTTGTTGTAATATCTTGGGAAGAAAATGACAAAGTGAACTTAGTTTCTGTTATTATTGGTAGTTGTATGTATTGTAGGTAGTTTTCTTCGATCTGCTCATTACACATGACGAATGTAGCGCGAGAGAGGGGGAAGAAATAATGTCTTTTGTTTTTCTGTGTACATTATCTTAATTTTAAAGAACATATACCTACACATTTCCTACACAATCTCATGCAGCATCAAAACAATAGAAATGCTTCCACCTAGATAAATATAATATAATGAGTAATTTTCGCTTCAAAGAAACTTGTAAAACTATTGCTGGTGTTACAGTGTGTTAAAAGGGTTGACCGAACTTGAATGTGACTGGGAAAGCAATTAAAGAATCTCTTAAGAAAAGTACTTCCATGTGAAAACTAATTGTGAAGTCTTTGCTCAAAGGAAGCGGTAATTGATGTCGAGCATGGGAGTTGCAACTAGCACTTATACTCATGCTATATAACATCATTGCCTATTACTATTGTAGTGATAAGTACTTTAGATCTAAGATATATACCTTAGAAATCAGGAAATAAGGAAAAGAAGTCCACCAGAAAATCCTATAAACACTTAATCTACACCAGAGGTTTATCTTTATGGAACGAATCTAGTTTATACAGCCGCCACTATCAGAATTACGAGTAAATGTAGTAAATGTAGTAAATGTTTTCTATTATGCAGATAGTATGGATAGAAATTGTCTAGTTAACCAAAAAATACTACTATTGCACACATTTAAGTATTTTACATTGCTTTCTATAAAGATGCATCAGTGCATATCTATTGGCTATATAGAGAGAAGAAGAAGATAAAAGTTTAGGGAAGGCAGTTAAAAGATAACAATAAAGAAGGAAAGTGGCTTTACAAATCAACTGAATTCACTGAATACCTTCGGGCTGAGAATCAAAAAGGAAATCCTACAGTAGAAGAATCCTACCTGCATGCATATGTATCTCTAATGTAAAAGTTTAATGCATTGTTCAAAGACTTTCCAAAGAGTTACTACTACTATGTGCATCTATTTTATTTCCTTGTAGAGAATTTTGTTTAAAAAGTAAAATAGTGTAGAAGAGAGGGCACGAAAGAGAGAGAGAGAGAGTAAAACTCTAAAGTCAACTCACTGACACAATCAATGAAAGTAGTAGACTAGTAGGAGCACAAGAGCTATAAAGCAATGGCAAAGCTCCCGAAATCATTCACACAGTCAAAGGCGAAAAGCAAAGAGAATAGAATGGATGTGAAGTGAGGAAAGTGAGTAGACATGTTCGTAAAGTGTAAAGCTAAAGCCCATTTCAGCATGCAATTTATAAAGAAACCTCTAGATTTTGCATAATCAGCTAAGGGAGTCAACTGAAGCAGGCCAAGCCACAGAAGCAAATCCGTGAAGGAGTCAAGGTGGATATTCTATAGATCAAGTCACCCAAAGTGCCACCTGAGCTTAAATAACTACATGACTATAATGATATAGCTAGAGATGCTAGTGTGCATTTAGTTTTGTTTGCCTTTATTCCGTCGTAGTTTCATGCTATGGTGTGACATGCATGCATTGTTCCATATACAGTACCCTTAAGACTCTCCTTTTCCTTGTCCTCCATACACAAAAGGCTATAGAAGCAGGTATCCTGAATCCTGGCTTGGCTTTTATTGTGTATTAGCTATAGATGAACATGTATGCATTAATATGAATTCACACAGAGAGAGAGAGACATATATTAGAGATAAGCTGGAGATTTGGAGAGAGGAGGAAATAGAGAAGAAAAGTGCTCGTTGTATTTGTATGTATGGTTGGAAAGCGGAAGCTGCTCTATCTCATCTTAGGTAATACAAAAGAGAAATATTTCTCAGTCAGTTCCATCCGAACTAACTAAAGGGAAAGAGCATTTCATGGGCTTGGCCTTTAGCTATGACTTGACTTGGATGGAGTGAAATTGAACTGAAACTCCGTCTCAACAACCAAGAAGTTGAATGGAAGGAGCTAGGACATATATAGGAGTGAAAGCCCAAGCTCTAAAAATTCAACACTGCTAAATACGTAAGCAACCCAAGTTGGTGTACTTAGCAGTAATGTGAACAATAGAGCCGAAGAGGAAAACCGAGATAATATGTACAAAAAGTTCTTACGTAATATCATAGAGCTACATATACATCACTGCTGCATGTGTATATATGCATGTACATTGCTTTTACTCACTCTCCTCCTGTAGTTAACATTAGTCCATGCATAAGTATATAGATAAATGGAGAGAGAGTATAGTATTAAATGTAGGGAAGGCAAGGGCACATGAGAAGAATAGAGCTCACTACATCACATGCACACAGTAGTCAAGTGCAGCCGAAGTTAAAGGAGTCAGTTTACTGCTAAGACGTACATTGGACGAGTACACAGTGCAGAAAGGCAGCTGGAGGGAGCCGTCGGTTGACTTCACTACTATCCCAATCGCTTCCTTTGCCTTTCCTCCACAAGAACTCCTCGAAAACACAAGACTCGTCGAACATGAGAAAATTTTCAACTAAAATTCCAAGCCTTATCCCAGTTTCAGTCTTGCTTCAGCCACCGGCGGCTGCACAGCGTACTTTTCCCACACCTACATCACAGTCCGAGTTGACACCGTGAAAGCCTTATATTTACAAAACAACACTATCATATAATACACAATAGTCTACTATTGCTTATTGTTAGCCAAACTGTCTTGACAGCCCTGGAACTTATGTTTGTACTACATAAATACTAAAGTGTACTCACCGACTACGTCGCATCTATATCATAATAGCCAAAATTCAAAGCAACATCTGAAGTCGCTACCACCACAAGAAAGCAGCCCTACTACTACCTACTACTGTACTATAGCTACCCGACCGAACAATAACCCATCCGAATTGCCAACACAAAAGAAAAGACTATCCCACTTGGCTTTTCTCGCTCTTTTCCTCTTTTCATACTTTTCGCTTTTCAAATCTCCTAATACTTTCTCGTTAGATTGGACAAGTTGTGAGACGGAGAGAGACACGATGTATTGTTTCTTTAGACTCGAGTGAAAAAATTGCAATGTAAACAATAAATTTTCCGCCCGATTGTTATTCTGTTATTTTGTCCTGACTAAAGAACCCATTCGAGAAATTGTGAAAACAGTTATCTTCATTATCTCCCCTCATAGATTGGTGAAGAGGAGACTTTTATTACTGAGAACAACGTAATAAGGTAGGTAAATATTATTTATTAATATATTCATGGATTTATTTAACAGATTCCCAAATCAATTTGTATTTTCTTAATGTCAAACTACTTAAAGCTAGACTAGGCTATATTGGTTATGTTATTTTGTAATTAATATTAACGAGAAAAGGATATGAAGAAAAAAGTCTAGAGGTTGTGAATGAGTAGAGATAATCTATAGTAGGGAAATGGGTGCATGATTGCATCATATCTACATTCAATTTAATTTCAATTATCTTACTAGTAGTTTCTAATCATCTTGCATGTACGTAGGTAGATATTTCCATGAGGTGATATTGACAGGCATCATGAGCCATGAGGGAGTGGGATTGTGCGTGAGCATGCAAACTTAACTTGCTTGGCTTGATTTGACTTGTACATTTATTATTACGATACGAGTACTAGAGTATTATTACTACTTTACACAATTCCTCATATACATAAGCTCTTTACTTTTATACGTTGTGCTACATTAAGGATATTTCATTGAGCAGAATACACTCAGGTATTCTGATTCACTATTTATATCGTATATATAGACATATAGCTAGTCAAATCAAGTCAATAATGCCTCCTCAACCTTATTTGCTCAATAGTATTGTAGCCATTGAATTATTGATAGATAGACAAGGAGACAAAGTAGAATTTTTGATAGAGTTCAACCCTTAATATACATAAAACTAACTAGGATATCCTGTCCAAGTCCTCTACGAGCATTTTAGACAAGTAGTAGCAGAATCCTAAAACCAATAGCAGTTTACTTACACGATTCACTAAAGAAATTGAGAAAATGATGATAGAAAGGGTGGCTACTGCTACGGCATACCGAGCTCGACTTGAATCATTCTAGTGCCCGTCTTTTTATCTTCATTTCTCCCTGGTTGAATGTTGTAGACGCAGACGAAGACGAGCCGAGACGGCCATAAAAGTCAATGTGGGCAAGAAAAGAATTTCTGTGGAACTATAAAAAGGAAAGTTCAAGACACGCGTTCAGTGAAAAGATATAAAATTAAATGAAGAACACCTTGTTCGACAATTGTAAGTACTATATCCCATCTATACTCTGTTGCTTTATATTTCCTTGGATTTAATTTTTGCGTGGGATTTCTACCTCATAACAAAGCTTAGCCACATTAAAATAGATTGCAGTTTATCACAGTTTCTATTTTAATGCTTCTACCTGCTACCTAAATTAAATCTGATGGATCTTCCAAACATATACACCTAAATATACTTACAATAAATTATTATTTTGAAATTAACAGCATGGAGGGGCAATTTGTATAGGGCAAAGGTGAACTTTGTATTAGTGTTGGCTAGGTTCAGGTTCTAAATAGTTGGTTTGGTTGCATGTTTGAGAATTTAGAAGCACCAGCAGGACTGTGTTCTTTAAATAAATAAAGGGGCTTAGTGAGATGAAAAACCAAGTCTTACAACTGAAGTATTTTGTACGAATTTTTTCTTGACACACAGATGAGCTAACTAATAATGTATGTGTACTATGAGGCGATATCTCTATATTTAGATCAGGGCCAGAGGTAACCAATATTTAACCATTATTATTAATTATCCAATCTGCACTTAACCAGAAACTGAATTCCGCAGTAAGTAGTGTGTGCAATTTAAAAACACTGATTCAAAAAGATGTTCTGTTACAAAGTAATTCATTGGACTAATGTATTTGTTGACTGTCACATTTCCTAATGCTGTACACATTACGAAAACATGAGTAGCTTTTGCTAAAAATCTTTAATTCTGAAAAAAAGCACTTTATGACATGATTTTTGCGGGTTTGATGTTATGGTGAAGACACTGTATCTGTTGTGTCAGATACAGCGTCCATATAAGATG
>JAAAYG020088254.1:1682-35009 GCA_009936455.2 Tomocerus minor | reverse complement strand
TGCCCACGTTTACTTACTCATACTATTTATGAGTATTTACGCATATAAATTGAAAGCTAATGAAAAGTAACCACTTGCCAAGGTATCCTTTTTACTTAGCAAAGTGGCAATAAGTAAGGCATGGCACAATTTTAAATTATATACCGGTATACTCTGCTACATTGAAAATAGATTATTTAGGTACGGCAATCATTACTTCTTATTCTCGCTCTACAGATGCGATACTACAACTACAACAACTCATCTTTATTGTTTGGTGTTGACTACTCAGAATTTAACAAGATACAAAAATTCAGATAGACTCTGATGCTAAAGTTTATTTACAATTAACTTGCGAATTCAGGAGATGTGATAAATGATTCAGAATAGTTTTGTGTCACTTAGACTGTGGCATATGATAGAAAATAATGAAAATAGATATTAAAGCAAATATTTTGCAAATCTGAAAAACATCTATGAAATATGTGCGTATAGGTCGTTTTCAATAATGGAGAGAAATGAAGAAACTATTACTCATAGACAGGGGTTTATGGGTTAGTAGTAAGAATAGTAGTTGATCTAGATATAATTTATGAGCTAGAGATAGCTGAGTCACCGTAGATATTTCCATACATTTAAGTTAGTCTAGAAGAGATTTAATGTTTCACTCAGTCATAATCGCCCTATGCGTTAGCTAACAGGGCCGCTGCAGACAATCATTAATTGTAGTCATAAATTGCGTTTTAATTATGACAGCTTAAATTGTCCAATACATTTCGCCAGTCATAAAAACTCCAATAATATTACTCATCTGTATGTACGTCAGGTATGTGTGTTATTTATTTTCTGTAATTATTAATTATGCCTCTACATACTAGCTTTAGAGCTACAGATATGCACATGGGGTAAGATAAAGTTAATAAACATGTCGTAAATTGCCTTACAGATAGGAAAAAGACGAATTGTCAACTGTTTGATCGTAGAAATAGTATAGGCGGTAATGGTGTCCTGATAATTGGACTTGATAATTTTTAAGTTGGATTTTATGATTATTTTAATTGAAAGTATACTGTAGGATGAAATAACTGATATGTAAATAATTCTAAACTGCGTTTTTTTATTGGCGGAATTATCTTATTAACATTTGTGATCTGCTGTTAGATAGAATGAAATACTCCCCTAAGCAAAGGAATATAGGATATAAGTAGATTTATGAAGTACAACTCGACTAGGCTAACGAAACATACAGATTGGCATCACGGTCTTTGTCACCGGCCTGCTCCTGTCCTACCATCTGAAGTATTGAAGGTGAAGACTAAATTCAAATTCGTTGTCGCTATTTATGTGGTTGTGCATGTGCTTTTTGTTGTTGCAGATGTTCAAAAGTGAGAAAGTAGTAAAAGTGGATGAGAATAATAAATGTACGTAAATAAATTGCGTATTTTCTGGATTTGAGCTCCATAATTATCTCTTGGTAGGATTACTGTTATCTGAAAAGAGATGCCTGCCTGATACGCAACGTTGACATAGAAGACTTGTATTATTGTGGATCCATGTTAATCGATTTATCATGATAATTATTATAAGCAATGCATATTTCCCTCAATATTTTAGTAAAAATTTACCTAGTGAAAATATGAATATGCAAAACATGGTGTGGGTGGATACAACATTATTTGAAAACCCATGAAAACGTTTCCCTTATAAAATCATATTAATATTGTGTTTGAAGTAACAAAATACACTTCAAAATTTTAAACATAGGAAAACGATAGGTACTTATGAGGTTCTACTCTTCAGGTCGAAGTTTAAAAATGAATCATGTCCATTCTATGTGTTAACGATATTTTATACACCCATGAAAGAATCTTAACAAAAATAAACACTAGCAGTTAATGAGCTTGAGCTGGTATTATTCTGTGGTACGTCAGTAAGTACGTAGTAATAAGTAGTGCGTTCACAATTATCTAATATGTTATTGCTATTCATTAAAACATGATCCCTCAATTATTTCATTACTTTATCTGTACCTATGTAAAATGCATTTCTCTCTATCTGCCTACTTACATTACAATAATATCATAGAGCTTCAAGCGATTTACCTATGGCATTTTTGTGAGTGTTACAGAATAAACGCTGTATAACATAGTGTACAATGATGAAGATGAGCCTTTAATCTTTTTATCTACCGACAATTTATTTTGTGAATGTGGCTCGATTTAATAAAATCTTTATCCCAATCTATCAGAAATTCATTGTCGATGTGGCAGCCATGTCTTTGTCACACAAAGTATTGCATTGTTAGCAGTATTGCATAAATATTTCCAACTTTTGCATATTTTTTATTTCAAAATATATTTCGTCTACATTTCATTTATTATATATGGTCCAGTATAGTGCTGGAAAAAAACCTTGAACTATCATCTTCCAAAAGAATTTACTATTTGTAGGACGTTCGTTTACTATAATACCATTTGGACGTAAAATGGAACGGAAACGGTAAGTATCATTCTATAAAAATATGTTTTAAAATATCAATAGAGGAATACAAATATCTACATAATACTTATATACAATACAAACACTTACTGTAGAGTATGCATATGAACAAAGTTTCTGACTGACTGTATTCAGTATTCACAGCAATTTCTGAAAATTGTATACTGATTGACAGAATGATCTACAAGTACATATTATTTGTACTGTAAAGTAGTACGTATAGAATAAAATAATTTTATTAAGCTAAATATGTAGTAATTGCAAATTCGTATAAAAGTAACACAATATTTTTCTCTATTGATCAGCTCCATTGCAGAACCCAGAGATGCAGCCAAAGAAATGGATCTGATGAAAATGCTGCAATGTCCTGCTTGCAAAGAGGTAGCGTTGCCTCCGATTTATACATGTACAGAAAGTCACATTATCTGTTCAGAGTGTCTAACGAAGGTGCAACGATGCCCTGCTTGTCAAAAGAGTTTCAGCAATACTAGAAACTACAACCTGGAATCTCTTTTTGTCAGCTCGACATTTACATGTAAATTCAAGGATGATGGCTGTGACCAGCTGCTGAAAGGAACTGCCCTTCCGGTGCATATGAGAAAATGTGAATACAGGTGCGGCTGAAAATCCTAGTTGATGTGACAGTAGTTATGCCTTGGACAAAATAAGTGATATAAAAATAATTCAATCAAAGTCTGAAAAATTCAATCGCACATTTTTACAGGCCGATCCAATGCAACTATAAAGACTGTTTGGAAAACATCCCTCCAAAGGTCTATATGGAACACTTAAAAAAGAGCCATAAAATCTTTGGCTACGACAATGAACAGCAATCATATGAATTCAAGAATGCTAATGATTTTATATTGAGTGGTAAAGGTCATATTTCATAGTAGAATCCTGGCTAAAGTTATCCGATTAAAAATTGCTGTAATTAATGAATCTTTGCTTAATTGCTCATCTATTTTGATTATGATTAAAATAAGGATAATGTATATCTAAACCAATATATTTTGTATATTTTGCTTAATTTTAGCGTAAAGATTGTTTGTAAACAATGCTAGAAAATTGTGGATATTGCTAAAAATAAGTAAAGTAAATGCTACCATATGCCATATACATAAATGGATATTGGTATTTCAATTACAGACGGAGAGATCGATTTGGGTTTCGAGTACGCATATTTTGATGGACATTACTTCTTAATCCATTTGGTTATCAAAGATCGAATTGCCTACCAAAACATTTGTGTTGTGGGTCCGGAAACTGCTGCCCACAAGTACAATGCTGTCTTTACTTTTGTTGCCAAAGCTCAGAAGGTAAGTAAAATGGTAGCAGAGAGCACGCACAGGTATAAATAAATAGTTGCAGCTGCATATAAACAATGATTTTAATTTGTGTACAGGTTCCTGAGATTCAATGGAAAGTACCTGTGCAGTCCTATAGGAATGAAAATCCAAAGTGGGAATGGGATACCTGCGTTGCTATTCCAGTCAGGCAATTAAAGTTTTTTATGGTTAACGATGCTGTGGCCAACTCTAATGATTCTCGCAATTACAAGTTCGTTTGGGAAACAAAATGCCAAATTGTGAAAACATATGACGCTATCAGCAGCACCGATCTTTAAAAGGAAGGCTGTAAACGATCGTTACGTTTATACTGTACATGCAATGTAATAGTCACACAAGACCGCATAGTACAGCTATACAAATAATTTCTTTTGAATATTCACTCGAAGTAGTATATTGCTATTAGTGGAAAAGCAATAATAAATGTAACTGTAAATGTAGCTTTTAAATTAAAATTAAAAAGTGCCACCAAAAAATAACTTCAAATCTTCATTGAATTTTAAATTCAAACAATTTAATGTACAGATTGTTTACTTAGTAGGTTTTGATTAAGCCTGGATTAAACCATGAACTAATCTTTCCTTGAAACACATACAATATAAGATAGCTTTTCGCTTACTCATGTAACTCAGGTTCTTAGTGTTTATCACAACAACCAATTTGATCATCTTTGTTTATCAAACTAAATAAATGCATTTAGTTTTTGATTTTTGCATTGCTAGTCTCGCTCTCGCTGCATTTATTTAATCACAAATAGCACATTATGGAATTGTACAGATATTACGAAAGCAAATTGTAACTCAAAGTTCGATGTGACTTGCACTTTTAAACTGCTGGAGTATGACTCACCTTTTAGCAGGACAGGATCCAGCCAGATTATGTTAATAAAATTAAGTTTAATAGTAGCAATAAAACATGCATTACTGACGCTAAAAAGGAAAAATGGTTTCAAAGTCATTTCAATGATAACGCTGATTAATGTTTTCTCGTCCTTCTCCAGTGCATGTGCATATAAACGATAAAGACTTCGGAATCATTAAAATCGACTATGATTACTGCACCGTGCTATGCTGCTATGAACATTTCTCAAGTAACAAACACAATAATTGTATGTATAAAGTGTAGATTAGAAGTTGCATGTCGCATTACCTGACGTCTTTAAATCTATGCTACTAACAACACAGGAAAATATTAAAGGAATCCTATGTAATAGTTAGTATTAGTAGCTATTCATGCACATTTACTCAATTATATTATTGTCCTATTACATTTTTCTTATCGGATTTTGTTGGGATTTTCCATAAACACCATTTTTGTTAGTTCGTCTAAGACAAACCATGACACGTAGGTGAATAAGATGCACGAATTTTATTACCTATCCAGTGTTAGTGCAAGTTAGGTATCCATAAGCAAACACGGTTGAATTTTGAATTATAATACAGAGATGTGAGTGTGACTTATTGGTGTAGAAGTAATAATATCAGTAATGTGTCACCATACATAAAAGAATAAGAATCCACTGATTTAGACTATTCATCTACCACATTCTTTAAAGTGTCTCATGCAATTTGTAATTACCGTTTTCGTTTCAATTTGTACGTGATGAAATACTTGTGATCTTCGACAATAACAAATCTCTAAAATCCCTTTCATTGGATGCTAATAGCAGAAACAACTGTAGCGAGGAAATTTATTGCTCACAAGAACCATTAAATAACCAAAATCAAGTAGCCAACACAATAGGTACTCAATAGTATAATGTCATAGCATACCAACATTATAATTAGCGTTCAGTAGTAAGTGTTATTGCTTTTCAAATATAAAAGTATTTTATTTATGAGTTTCAGTTGACGCATGTCAACGAAACATCTTTATATTATATTTATATATAGGTACCTATAGGTATACACTAATGACTTATTCTACTTTTCTCCGAAGCACTATATACAGTGCAGAAATTTTTAAAGCCTGAAAATTTAACAACTCATCTAGCTGGAGATGAGTTAATAATCGTGACAATCGTGAGCTGACTCTTAACTCTTAAATTACTTTCCGTCGCAAGTCGTTACTGCCTATATAAAACATGGAACATGAATCCAAAAAGTTTCAGTAAGCTACACGCTTCCGCAGCGCAAGTGACTTAACATTTGGGACAAGGGCAGGATAACTACTAGACCGTAGACACATCTCGTACAACATAGAATTAGATTAAATTAGCGCATAGTTGCTAGAAAACTCTCTAGCTCTCCCAATTTAACTGCGTAGTTTCTTCAGTGTATCAAATCTAAACTGAAAATGACATACGTTAATTCTTTTCTCGTACCGGTGCTTACTTTATTGACAATGGTCTCAGTCAAGTGTCAAATTATGGAATTTCCATCCGAAAATTCCAAGTATCCATCCAATCCAGCAGTTCCAAATCAACCAAAATTTCCAAACAGTGCAGATTGTATGGGATTCCCTGGTAGTCCTCAGTGGAATAAATGTTGGGCAAAGTTTCATGGGGATATGGCCAATTTTCAGCATGCAATGGAAGTTTATGCTGAAAAAACAAAGAAAGACGCCGCCAAGAACCCCAAGTAAGTACATTTTTGTGTTTTCTCGCGGCTATCTACACTTCTAACGATTATTATTAGCTAGCAGTTTATACAGATAATCCCCTATACGAATAATATTCCTCCCATCTATCATGTATGGCCTGCTTTGAGTCAACTAATTGATACAAACATAGTTTTCTGATGTTTTATGACCGGAGACTGGAGAGGTACATGGGTATATTCGTTATATAGCTATATATATGATATAGTATTCTGGTTGACAATATCCGACTTGCCTAAAACTCCGGCGCGGAATGTTTATTTTTGTATCTGTGTATTTGTAGATTTAGTTTTCATTTCCACAAGTCACATATAATAATATGTCAAAAGCATATTTTGCGTAGTACAGTATTCAAGATTCAAAACCCTGGTGCCACAGAAAAGAGTAGCTTTCACATCAAAATTTTTAATGGAACTACTAAGTAATTATGATATCTAGGTACGGTGTTAAGTATACGGGACAGACTATCAGAATGTTGTTAATTCTACGTGACAGAATAGACTTGTATATATGCAATTCCATTATAAACTCATTGATTGTCTAATATTTTCAGTGGGACCAGCAACTACTACTCCAACAGCTACTCTTCATATTCCAGTCCAAATACAGGGTCATCATTCACATCCAAGAGTAGTCTGTCAATCAATGGATATTATATCCAGGCATCAGGCATTTCCGTCTCATCACAATCCAGCAATGGCGTAATCAAGATTTCACTTAATTGTGGGCATGACATGGACTTTTTCGAGTCTAAATCCGAGGGACAGAATCTGGAACTGAAAATAATTTCGAGTGGAGGTCAGAAGAAATCGGCATCTATAAGAATCCCACCCAAAGTCAAAATGGATCAGATTAAAGTTGAGCGCAAAGGTGATGTCATTCTTGTTACTGGACCATCTGGAACTGACTCTAGTTACTCTTCAACTAGTTTCTCCAGCTCCGATTATCCAGGAAAATTCCAGATGCCACCGATGCCACCTATGCCACAAATGCCACAAATGCCCCAATTTCCAACTTTTCGTCAGAATTTCCCTTTTGGAAATAACATGTGGATGTTTTGAATTGACCACGCAGTGGCATTACATATTTCTAAGTCATATTTATCTATAATCTATACTGATTTGTTGTGTAACTATAAAAAATTTATTAAAAATGTTATACTGTTATTCAAACGTTCTCCGTGGAAAATTAATTTTCAATGATAGTGAGAATAATGACAGACAGAACAGAATCCGAGATAAAAGTCATCTTGCATTTGTAACAGATTTACTAGGGAGAAATAATAATATTTTAGTAATATTTTCTCTTCTCTAGTGCACGAAGGCTAATAATGTAAAACAGTTTTAAAAAGGATTTTCACTTTGGGTCAATGCAACTGACCTTTAATGCTTAAAGTTATCAGTTCTACAAAAAGGATAATATTTTGGTTATTCTCGTTCAATTTTATTGCAGTTATGTTGCCATTTTAATTGAAAATTGTGCATTCATCTCCCAAACTCCTTAAGTTTAGTAAATAGAAAGTACCTATTTGTTATCTGTGTAGGTATATTTAAAACAGCTTCATCGTCCCCTTCACACTTTTCTAACCTCGTTTTTCCTTGATTTGATTCAAACTGGGCGAAATATAAAGGACGTAAATGTTCATATACATAGATAGATGTACTTAATAATTATTTAACACATCAGAATTATCCTTAGGTTTCGAATATTTCGTTGAACTTTTCTTATAGGCTGGCGTAGTCAGTTAGTGAGTTCACAGAGTGACAATATCAGCATATTTATCAAGTTAAAATGGGTCGTGTGCTAAATGTCATGTATCCTCTTCATTTGATATCGTGTGTCCCTCGTTTTCAGAACCGCAAATAGTTCTTATACGGTATACGACAGTATTTACTACTAATGTAGTAGTAGAGTGGCGTAGTCTTCTGCCTTATCTTTATCGTGTGCTTCGTGTAAAAATAATGTGAGTAAACTGTTATTGCTTTAACCTTTAATCTTCTGTGCATATTTCACTAGTCATGATTAATCGTAGTATCGTATATCGATTGTTGACAGCACATTATTATAGCCTTGATTATATTCATATGGATTAACAAAACGATGCTGCAATCCAATTAGTAGTGAAGTGATTCCTTTGAATTTTTGACTTTTAAAGTCCAATTGAATGTGAATCTTCCTTTTTTCAAACCCCAATATGTCGATAGAGTAGTGCGAGTTGGTGAGTATTGCGGTCAAAAATGATAAGAGGACATTTTGTGATTGTGACATTGCGATCACGACGAGGATGTTCATCCATGGAGAATTGTTCTTGTATCTTTTTGGAAGTGCACATGTACTATGAATAGTGAACACCATTGCATTAGTGCTAGACTAAGCTATTGTTAGGATGATGAGTAATCTTTTCCTCGTCATAGTCTTGACACTCTGCATCATATTACTTAACTAGAAAATTATCCCAGGCCATTAAAATGTTATTAGGAGGAGTAGCAAAGTTTACTGTGTAAGTTTTCTACGTGCTCTGTGAATACTAACCATGATAACAATAATTAACATGACATAAGTATACGCAGCACTAATAGTATCGAAATATCAATCCAATCTATTGAAATGCGCAATTGACGTTTTTATGTATTTATGAATGTTGTGGGGTGCGTTGAGATTTTAACGCGTTTAATGAGCCACAATTGGATTGGAAAATATTAAGCAGCACATCATATACAATAATATAGACTGTGATTATTTCATTGTCAGTGCACATTCCGATTTCCGGTTGAAGCATCAAACAATTTCTAGTTCTGATGTTTGTTCTTTGCTATGTATCATTTAATTGACTACTGCAGACACATGGATGCGTTATTCTATTTGTATCATCCTTCTTTACTATTAACACGGATTTATATATAGATCGCTATTTCTGCTGTATCTACATAGCGGATATAGAATGTAGGCGTGAAAAGCCATCCTTTGCACAACGTAAACAAACTTACTATACACAAACCGAACCCATGCATATTTTCGTACAGGACTACTCTGTGAAAGCTACGCACCACTATCCAACGGGGTAACAGACTACTATCCATGTAGTGCTTCGATATAGTCAGTGGAAATATTGACTGTTGTAGTATTTCGCCAACTCCCTATACATGAAGGCATAGCAAGCAGTCGATATAGTTGGGTATTGCATGTCCCCCTGGTTCGCGTGATATTTTCCCGCATGCTTGTGAGCCCATTTAGTTTAGTTGTCCACAAACCAGTCCAGGCAGTCTGCACTGGTCGACGTCAATAAAAAGACATGCAAAAGGTGAAGTTATAGATTAGAGGTTAGGCTGTGTAGCAAAATAAAATAATGCGATAAAAAAGAATTCACCCATTAAAATTTCAGTAGAATAGCACTGACAGGGCGTGTTTTTGTTTTTAGCCTACTTCAGTATTCACTCGGAATTATTAGCTTTGTGCATTGAAACTCTTTTACTATTTTATCTATAGAGCATGTACGAAGCAAGGACAGAACACAAATTCCTCCCAGTTCAGTAGTCCTGTAAAAGATCCTGTCATTCAAGTCCATCAAAAGCTTTTATATTCACCTGTTTGTGCATAATGCTTTTGAATTTCAGTATCAGCTACTACATTACGGCCACTTACACACGTTATTGATTCTCTAGTGTAGGATCACTACTTGATACAGAGCTTAATAAACTTTGTGCACATAAACGTTGCATTTGTGCGTAACACAACACCCATGCATAACTCAGTTCCTTATTTTACACATACATGACAAGTCATACAAGAAGCTATTATTGCAATTGTAGTGAAATAATAAATACACAACCTTATCTGGTGATATTATTTTGAGATTCACAAATATTAAACTCACTCACATTTCACACAGACCATTTTATTGTTATTTTTATAGCTACGTGAGTGGTTTAAGATGAGACATTAGGATTGCTAATAACCAGACATAAGACTTTATTCATTATGACACTTAACCTAACTTGAATTTTCATCGTGAGATAATGTTTTGGATTTCATTTTGATATTTGACACACCCAGAACTTCTTCGTATTCCTCCAGCATGACTAAGAAATAATTTCATTGATTTAGACTCGGTTGAGAATTGAGACAGACAAATGGATATAAATTATTCATGCGGACTATGAACTGCAAAGTACAAGCAGATAATTCCTTCCGTCCTTGCTAGCTAGTTTTCATGTAAGTCATCCTTTGATTCAAGTGCCGCAGTTGATACTTATATCTCGTCCAAAATGGATTCGCCTTCAAATAAAAGTACAAAGGAGATTGACGGTGTCAAAAATGAAAAGATCACATTTAATAGCATTCTTCCAAAACTCGGAGAATTTGGTCGCTACCAAAAGCGAGTCTACATACTTGTGTGTCTTCCGGTCATTTGCTGTGCTATGCACAAACTTGCCTGGGTATTCTTGGGGCCCAAAGTAGATCACAGGTAACTTTCAACTTAAATCAATTCATTTCTCTTGTTTAATGATGTGACACTGTGAGACTACATAATTTTCATACAGTAAAATGTAAAACATTCGCTCTCTCACTTTTTTGTTTATATATTGAGAATCTATCTAATTGAACTGTTTCATGAATCATAATATTGATGCAAGTGTTAATATGCCAAATGATTATCTTTGTAGATGTCAACTACCAATCGAATTTGACAATGCAACCTTTGCTCAACTTCCTGATGGAATATACCCGAATATGACTTACCCCTGGGACAGTAAAAAGGATAAATGGTCACAATGCAAGAGACTGGATGTTAATTTCTCTGATAGTTCTTATTTTCAGTCAGGCATTCCTGCTGAAAAGCAAGTTAAGTGCGATGGAAAATATATTTTCGACACTAGTCGATATCCCACAAGTGCTACTATCGAGGTAACTAAAAATTCACACGTTTATACTATTTAAATAGTAAAAACATTGATGAAATTGTGATATTCGAATTTTGGCATTTGATTTTAGTACAATCTCATCTGCGACAATTCTCAATTTTACACTCTGGCCAACACTCTGTTCATGATTGGAGTTTTACTCGGCTCTGTAATTTTTGGAGATTTGTCAGATCGGTTAGGAAGACGTCCTATTTTCTTCTTGTCCCTTGTTTTGCAAGTAACATTCGGAATATTGGCAGGAATCGTTTCTAATTACACGTTGTTCGTAATATCAAGGCTGCTAGTGGGAATGACTACATCTGGGATATCCTTAGTAGGCTTTGTTATTGGTAAGCATTAAACACGTTTTATGAAATCATAATATGGACATGCTATAATCACTCAAATGTTTTTAGAATCTGCACTTAAGTTTTGTCAATTAGCAATGTTAAATGCATACACATGCAATCAACTTTAAATTTTTCTGTTTCTAGCGATGGAAATGGTTGGTCCGGCTCAAAGAATGGTGGTGGGGACTTGCTGGCAACTATTCTTCACCACTGGATATTTGGTTGTTGTTCCTTTTGCCTATTTTATTAAAGATTGGAAGACGCTGCAGATTGCACTATCTCTACCTGGTTTGATTTTCCTCAGCTATTATTGGTAAACATTCAATTTATTTCGCTAATTGAATAGGAATGAATTACTGAGAAATCACCTACTGTAAGACTTTTTTTCGTTTATGTTTAGGTTTCTTCCAGAATCGATAAGATGGCTTTTGTCTCAGGGTCGAAAAGAGGAGGCGACAAAACTTTTGAGACAAGTAGCCAAAGAAAATAAAGTAGAGCTGGCAGAAGAAGTCTATGAAAGTCTCAGTGACGAGAAAACAACTGTAAATAATTTGGGCATCTTGGCCGTATTTCGCTATCCAAGATTGGCTGTTAGATCTCTGATAATATTCTCCAGTTGGTTGGTGAACAGCGGTGTTTATTACGGTTTGTCTCTGAATACTTCGAATCTTGGTGGAAATGACTATCTCAATTTTGCTGTTTCTGGAGCAGTAGAAGTCCCAGCTTATACTTTTCTTCTGTTAAGTCTTAATCGTTTCGGAAGAAAATACGTTCTGTGTGGATGCATGCTGGCCGGGGGTTGTTTCATGGTAGCATGTGGATTCATTCCGAATAATGAAAGTAAGTCATTTTTATTTGGAAAATGGAAGTGGAAGAAAGTTGCAATTCTCACTTACTTGATGTTAATGATGACTTGAGTAATTTGAATGGGATTTTGTTTGCAATGATAAAAACACGTTTTCTTCAGGTTGGAATTGGTTACTCATCTCATGTGCCATGATTGGGAAAATGTGTATTACCGCCTCGTATGGTGTTGTTTACATCATTTCTGCTGAAAGTTTTCCAACCGTTGTAAGGAATGCGGGTGTTGGTGCTGGATCAATGTTTGCACGTGTCGGTGGGATTTTGCAAGGCTATGTTCTTTTACTGGTGAGTATAAATACGCTACATCAGGTAACTCAAAGGCACAAATAAAATTATAGGGCATTTATGAATACTACTGCTTTTTATCTTAGGATGATTATTGGAAACCACTACCAATGATAGTCTTCGGGGGTGCCACTCTAATATCCGGAGTACTCAGCTTATTAATCCCAGAAACGTTTGGAAGAAAGCTACCAGAAACATTGGAAGATGGAGAGAAGTTTGGAACGTAAGAGATATATTACAACTTACATTCATTGCAAAAATAACTGTCCATCTAATTGAATTACCGTAATTTTTAGGAAAATGTATCAAAATGGATCACAGGAATTGGAGCTATCGGAAAATAGGGAAAAAGACAATGAATGAAGGAACATTCTAATACATTTTATATACTCATTAGCATTTGCTATGTAACTACAGGCAGATGTGCCAATTTAATGTTCCGAAACGCTGTAAATTTTTGGTCAATTGTATAAATGCTGCTTTTATTTTGAACATTTACGGAATTTGATTTTGAAAAAATCAGTAAAGCAAATCTCAAAAAATCAGTAAATCAAACTATCTCATTATCTATCATCAACATTATACTAAATATTATGCTCATTAAAATATCATTGATGCCAATGCAAAGTAACGGCCGTTGCGTTGGTCCATGATAATGTACACCAATTAATTTAGTGACATATACCTACCAAACATTTACAGTTTGCTTGTGACAGATAATATTCAGTTTCGAAAATATTTTTATTTGTGTTTTTTAATTTTCTGACCTGGGTATTATTATTTGTATTTTCTGTCTATGCCTATATTATCTGATAGCATAATATGGTAATGATTATTACTTCACTTTCCACACAATCCCTAAATGCATTGAATCGTTGAAAAAAATTTTGTTCAGAGGATTTATTTACCTTATACTGGTACAAATTGGTACATGACACATAATGCTTAAAATTCAATATTGTCTGGTTCTTCTTCATGTCATAACCGATGGGTTAATACTCCAGTCAAATCTTCGAAAACGGTCTAAACCGAAAATATGAGTTACTCTGATAGATTTTAACCTAGCATAATTTACTTCCGTCGTTTTGAAAGTTTCATGGCACTTCATCTCAGCTAAAGTAACTTAGCTGAATAATCTGTTGTACAATTTCTGGATGGTGCATACAAGTACTTTTGCTGTACTATTGAAGTAGGTACTAGAATGTTAACTATGTGCTGAGCTATTATGGTGAACTATATAGCTAACATCAACTGAAGTGCTATATAATAGTTATTTTACATCATCATATATATGCTATCATATGCTTGATTCTGTATAGTAAGTAGTAGTATGAACTTCATGTTTTATTATTGCGAGGTTTAAGATTCCAAGAATCATAGAGCAGTCCAGCCAGTCCAGAAAATAAACGAAGAATAGACATAAAGGACAAGAAGAATATGTTTCATGTGTATGAAAAATACAAAGCATTAATTCAACGTGCAATCATTTTTTGTGCATAATTCTCAAGTGTTGGCTTTTTCACTACCTACAGAACCTTCATACCTAAATACATTTTTGCACAGGTGTATAATGGACATGAATTCAACTCTATAAACTATGCATACTTTCCTACTAAGATTTTAATATAATAAACATGTTTGTAGCTACCTTAGATAATATCATGAGGAACTATAAAGCATCTATGTATATATATGCATGTACATATACATAATTATATTTTTGATGATAAACATCCTTCCCCCACCTTCAACTTACTTAATAAGCACGGACAGGTAACTCGTCATGAATACAAAAAGATTTCTGCAACAGTAAGCAAAAGAGTTTCTTGGGATGTTTGCATTCATTTTAAGAACAGGTAGAATATTACCGAAATAAAGAAATCCAGTTCTGCTGTGACATACAATTATCAAGATTTCTTTCCAGGACTGTCATATCATTTAGGGTAAGCCCCCAATTAAGGCTACTCATAAATTCTTATACATTACAAAATAATTTTTGTGAGCTTAATTAAAATTGCTGAATATTCACTTGAAGTTATCTAATTTTCTTTAGGTTTCGTGTAGCATCTGGGTTCTGATACACAAATAATTATGTTCCGAAAATATTTGTATTGTTCGTCTTTAATATTTATAGTCATTTTACAAGCACACATTTCTCATGAAGCTCCATCAGAGTTGTATGATGATGAGGAATTAATAAATGAGTTTTTGAGAAATCAAAGCCTATCGACACCTTCGAAAGAGAGGGACAATGAATTTGAAGAATCTAAGCTTTTGTCGAGCTTGAAGGAGTCTGAACGATCTCCGTCAAACCGAAGGAAGCCAGTTATTCATAAGAGGGAAGGGGCATGTACTTGCACTAAATTTTTTCAGTGTGATGTTGATAATGGGACGAGTATTGAAGGTGCTGATGTCGATGTGATTGATATCCGGGTGGAAAGGAAGTCATCTCGACCAGAATCAGAATGCTCACACTATTTGGATGTTTGCTGCAATGTATGTGCTCCATTTATGTGAATTTGTTTAAATTCTGTCCCATTAAATTATGAAATGTAATTCAGAATTTACAGGTGAAACCAACACAGCAGATAAAAAACATCGAGGTTACTCCTGCATCGAGGGAAAATTGCGGGATTAGAAATATCCGTGGAGTTGGTTTCAGAATTATTGGAGATGTAAATAACGAATCGCAATTCGGGGAATTTCCGTGGATGGCAGCCATCACCAAAGTCGGTGATCATAAGCACACAAACATTTATCTTTGTGGGGGATCCTTGATACATCCTAAAGTAGTGCTCACTGCAGCCCATTGCGTGGACAGGTATCGATCTTAAAATTGACAAATTTTTAATAAATTGTGATAATCAGCACAAAATTTGACAAATAGCAATTGTTATTCAAGAAAATTATTATTTTATGGTTACAGACATAACGCGAGTAAATTAAGAGTACGTTTGGGAGAATGGGACACTCAGACTTCAGGAGAACTTTATCCTTCTCAAGATCGTCATGTCGCAAGGGTATCCTTACAAATAACACAATTTCATTTTTGTTTTCTGGCTATGATGTATATAATTGATGGTAGGTACTAATAAAATATTATTTGCATATTTTGCAGGTTGAAATTCATGAAGATTATAGTGTGAAGAAAGTTTTGGTTAATGACATAGCCCTTTTATTTCTTGACAAAAATGTCCTTCCGGCTCCCAACGTTTCCCCTATATGCCTAACACCAGAAAGTACGGATTTTGAAGACCAAAGATGCTTTGTATCAGGATGGGGGAAAGATTCTTACGGTAAAACATTTAAAAATCTAGTTCAGGATAATGAACAAAAGTGGAAAATGCTGAAAAATTAATTTCTTAACAGAACAAGATGGTATATACCAAGTGATCATGAAACGAGTTGAGGTTCCAGTGGTACCCAGAGATATTTGTCAAACTGCCTTACAAAGAGCCAGACTGGGCAGTGGATTTCGCCTCCATGATTCTTTCGTGTGTGCAGGAGGAGAATTAGGTAGAGATAGTTGTAAGGTAAGAAATCACAAAAAACGCTACATAATTCTAAACAGATAAATCAATTTACACTTTGAGTTTTCATGAGTGATTCTAACTAAAGCAATTTGCTTTTTGGATCTTCAAGGGAGACGGAGGCTCGCCCCTTGTGTGTAAAATACCAAACTCTCATTCGTATACCCAATACGGAATTGTTTCATGGGGATTAGGGTGTGGACAAGAATCAGTACCCGGGGTTTATGTCAACGTACCAAAATTCTTTCCTTGGATTCAGGACAAAATGACCGTGGCCGGTTTAAATACACGATCGTACCTGTCATATCTACCTAAATAGGCCAATTAAGCTTTTTGAGTAACGAAATCCGAAAAAGTATACGATAATATACAGTATCACCATTTATACGAATGCGACACATATGTGTAAAATGATTATTGAGACCAATGAACTACAAATTTTGTAATAGTTTTATTGGTATTACTGTTCGTATTGTTGTAGTTTGTATTGTAGCATAGCTGATGTCATTAAACATTTATTTAGCTAAAATTAATGTATATTGTGGTCTTGCATTAGTTATTCAATCCAATCTTCCAAGTTGAAGCAAAACAATCAAGTAACTCGTTGAGATAGAAAAGAATGTCAAAATTGTGTATGGCATGACATGGTAAAAATTTCCACATCGGAATCCAGTGGGCAAACAATTTTTAAGTCTCCGTTCATACCACAATAGATTTTGGTTAAATCCAATATCAGGTAAAACCCTATCCCAAGATTCCTTGAACTCCACTGATGTTCTGAAAACTTTTCCCATTCGGGTAAGAAGACAACACATTTTTACAAAAATTGTCAGAACTATGCAGTAAAACATCAGTGTAGCTTTAATTGAAGTCGATTTTCTATGCCAAAGAATGACGTAAATAAAAGTGCAAAATTTTACGATCGCAATGAATTTATAGATAAATAAAGGCCATGCCATCAGTTCGTTAAATTTACGGATGAGTTTCTCAATCCTTTCATATTTTTCCACAGCCTTAGATAATCGACATAAAACAGTTTGTTGTCCTTCAGCATTTGAGAATTTTAATCCCTCTGCATCTCCAGAACTCTCATTATACTGAATGTGTTCCAAACAAGCAATCATGCTTTGTGCAAAGGAAAGTATGATTATTTCGATTTGACTTTGTGCAAGATACATTACATTTACCATTACTAAATGAAAAACTGCTGAAAATACTTTGAACCAAAGAATTTCAGTTTCTTCACCTACAAGTGAGTATAGGTACAAATAAAATTTCGGAAAATGCAAGAAATTAAAACAATTTAGAACAGTGAAAAGCGCAGCACTGGAAAAGTACATCGTAAATAACATTTTAAAATTATTTCTTTGTCCTTTGAAATAGTTTGAAATGGATGGGGACGTACTCTCATTGTCTGCGTCTCCATTTTCTATGAAAATTAAAAAGTGATTTTCTCGGTTATCTGGTTATAGAAACTATTCAATTAAACCTGATAAAGAGAACCTGAGGTGTACGGAGATTTAGCTTACCATACAAGACTTCTGCTTCCACAATTTGCCACTGAAGCAAAACCTTGCCGAATTTCTTCCGTCCCGATAATTGCAATCCGTAATTAATGAAGCTGTGCAGCATGAATAAAATCGCAGAAATCACCGCAACAGTCTCAGGTTGATTCCACGATACATTTGCAAGACATCTGAAGAGACCGGCACTGCCAAATCCAAGTTGAAAAATAAATATGGCAAAAAATAACCAGTAAACACAGGACGACTTTTCTTTTCCCATGAAAACAATTTTATCGAAAATATTTTCATAGCTTTTATTCTCAATCTTTTCGGATCTGAAAGTGTTAATGTGTCCATTTTCTGGATCTTTTGCTTTCATGGGAGTAAATGGCACTGCACGAAATGGAAATAACCCACAAATCCTCATTATTCGGAAATATGGTCGATAAATAGAGTAAGTTGTTAGTTTTGTCATAATGATAGCTATTTTCGGTATAACAGGTACCAGCTCCTGCCAGATTTACAACCTAAAACAGACTACTGGAAAAATTGTGTATCCGAAATCGGAGAAAGGATTTTTGTGTCCCAAATTATTTTATCTGAAGCACGGCACATTTTACCAATTAGGTGCTTTGATTAGATATAGATAATTGTCATTATTATGGCAATGCCAGCTGTTGCAAGGCAAGTCGGTGCATTTTTAGTAGATCAAAAATCAAGTACTAATTCCTACATCAATACAATTTTGTTAAAGACTCCTTTTTTGCATGCTAAAAGATCATAAAGACGTAAAGGCACCTATTAATCCAATTTACAAACAACAGGAGCAGTAGGTGTGGTGAAATCCTAATATTGCGTAGAATTTAGCAGAATTACTGTGATGTTTGAGGTTATAAAAAGGGTACGTAGACAAAAAAGTGTTGGTTACAATTATATCATTTATATAGGTAGGTGTCGTCATATGATGCTCAGTTGTGTAAATGTACATAATTTATCAGAACATAAATACACAGTTAATTGCAAAATTGAGGCGTTATCCACAAAACTCTAAGCATACATGAAAGGATCAGTAAAAATCAATAGTCCATTACGCAAACAATTTCTCTTATCGTGGCAGAATTTTCTTTATTTATATCAATTCACCAGCTTAGACTAAATAAGTGCAAATAGTGCACAAACATTTGGTTATGTTTGAATATCTAATTACTATATCTTATCGATTAGAGATATAAATAGACAAGTATCTCGTGAAAAGATATTAGCTTTTATTGTTTCTAATGCCTAATAAAACAACTGCCTTGACTAGACCAATGCAATTAATGTTTTCAGTGCTCACTTTAACTTTATTGGTAATAGTACTAATGGAAATACATGACTTACAGGAATGTTAGGCAGGATTAAAAATGTAACAAATCAGACAAGAAAAATATGGTCTTTACAAATCGAAAGGTGGATAATGTTGATAGTTGATGCATAATATAGAGTGAAAAATGAGAAACCACAAGAAAACAATTTATAAGGAGAATAATGGCAGATTTTAATAAGTGTAGGAGCAATTAGAACTACGCGGAGGAGATTAGCACATATTTAACAAAGTATCTGCATATAGAGCTATAAAAAGAGTTTGATTTTCCTAAGTGATACTGTATCATTAATTATAGAGTGTTAATAGATCATTGGGCCCCTAAGTTGAAGGTATGTCTGTCTGAGATAGACTGATAATCAGCTAGACTAAAAGAATGCAGAGATTTATAAGTTCTTGTTCTAGACAATCTACATAGCAGGTTAAAAAGCAAAGCCTACAGCTGAAGCAGGACGATAAGATAACTCGTAGTGATAGAGAAAAATGTTAAAACTGTAAATGGTAGAATGTGATAAAAGTTTCCCGAGCGAAAGCCAAAGGGAACACAACTCTGTAGCTTTTTTTCATGCCAGTGACTAGAATAGCTAAGAAATGGCAATAAATGTAGCCACGACTGTTGAAATAAAACTGTATGATTATAGACACTCCCCATTGTTGGTAGAATAGAGCCAATTCTGATAAAAAGAGATGTAGCAATGAAATAAAATATCAAATGGATCCCAAAGTCGAATGGAGTTGAATGTCTCAACATCACATACAATGTTACACATAAAGTAACGATTGAAATTGCCTTGTAGAAAAATAAACCCCATGAAAAGATCTTATTGAATTTCTCCATCAGTTTTTCCAACAATGAGAATTTCTCTACAGAACACACTAATTCTGACAAAATATGCAGACGTTTTTCCACTGGATAATTAACCGGCCTGAATGCATTCGTTATTTTACTGTGTCGAATAACTTTCAAGCTGTGCTCACTTGATTTCCCAATCAAAACCTTCAAGCAGCAGTTCATACTGCACGCAAAAGAAAACAGCAATATTTCAAATTGGCTTATCGCCAGTAAAAGTATGCCTGATAGAAATGCTTTTAGCACAATGGATACAATCAATACCCATTTCACGTGCACTGAAGGATCTAGCAATGAATAAATATAAACCAAACTTCTCGATTTGTAATTCCCATTGGCAGTTATAGACAACATGCTCCCCAAAATCATAATGAAATAGAATAATGTCGAAATTCCAAAGAGTTTCTGATGTTTTTTGTAAATTTTGTTCCTTTTTCGTACATAGTCTTCTGTTTCTTCATCTGCATCACCTGATCATTAAAAATTTACATTCTCAGTCATTATGAGGACAATAATTGAAAAAGATGCAGTCAATTTCAACACTCTGAATTTTTTAGTAGGTATCTTTAAATCTTACCGTTGCACATTATTTCATTTTCAACTTTCTGCCATTCAATCACAAAATCCCGAATCGCTTTTCCTTTACAAAGAACAATGGCTAAACTCAGACAACTCAAAAAACAATTCAACAGCCAACTTGCGACTGCAAACAACATAATTTTCTCCTCCCTCCCATTGAAAATAGCTGCTAAAAAATTAATGCAGACAAAAATTGTGTCACAGATAAACACGGATAGGACGACGAGTTGTAAGAAGCCGTAATTCTTTTCGTTAAAAATTTTTGTTTCCTTTTTTCCCAATCCATCTGCATTTATCTCATTCAGATTACTAACTTTTGTGGTGATTTTGTTTCTACTAGATGTAGCAATATTATTCGGAAGATTTACATAAACTTCATCTTCCCTTGTGTTCGTTTCTGCATGGATAAGTAAATCGAACATTTCCACAGGAATCAAGGCAAAGTATTGTAGAAATCTAAAATAGGGAGAATAAATGGACCACACTGTAAAATGTTTCATTTTAATTCTATTTTCAAGATAATTTATTTGCAGTTAATTCTCTAGCAAGTGCTATTGATGCAGTACGTACGGTCTAATATGTTACTAAGTTCATATTAATTGTAAACTCATTTCTCATTTCCAATAGCTTCGTAATGTAAGAGTGATGTAGCTTGTTAAATTAATTAATTTGGCTACTATAAAATCCTAAATGAAAAGGATTAAAGACACTTCCCATTCTCCATCACTGTTGAAAAGGACAACAAAAGATTTCTTGACAATACACAAATAAATTAAATTATGCTCTCTGTAATATTTACCTAATAAAGTAATTTTGTAGTGAAAGAGGGGAATAATAGCTATTATGCCTATTTAACCTAATTCGTCATTGTAGCTTGTAAGTACGTAGAAGAAAATCCATAATTTATGATAGTATGACAATGAGCACTTAATACTTTGATCCATGAGTCACTTGTATTTATTTGTACAGGTAGATCATAAAACTGTAAGCATAGAAATGCATGTAATTTCTTAGTAGCGCTTATTTACTCATTACTGTCATTAGTGCTAAAACATGGCATTATCAAAGCAATATACTTATGTATGTACATATAAAAATCGAATTGCAGTGTGAAATTGCTTTCCTATTCAATTCCGTCAGGAGCAGGCCTGTACAAGCCTATTTAAGTATTTACCTATTATATGTACACAATAAACCTTTCTGCCTGTCTCTGTTTCTGCCAACAGGTAACAATTCATTGTCTTTCTGTCTTCCTTATCTTGCCTCTAATATAATTGCATGTTTATCTTTGTTCTTGTTCCACTTACTGTTTCTAAGTATAAAAACGCTGAAATTTTTCGATAGTAAAATTGCATAATCTTCAGCTTAGTCAGAACGTGCTTAGCAATTCAATGGAGAGCTTTATGCCAACTTTAGCGATAAACTCAGCGAGAATGCTAGAAATACATAAAAGACAAATTCTGGGTCGTTCCGGCTCATGATTTTCCGTGTAATGAAAAAACTTGACCTAGGATGGGATATTAATTTAGGTTTACTAACATCATACACATCTCAGCAGTACTCAGCACTGCATATATTTAGGAAAGGAAACAAAAGGATTGTCTCCGTCCTGCCTAACTACAACTACACAAATAAAAACAAATAAAAAAATCTTCTCCTAACAATGCTCTTCGTTTTCAGTTGGAAAAAAGGGCTTTGCTATTGTTTACATTATCCATGATAGACTGGCATTTCATGGTTTGTTATTATTTAGAATGCATTACACCCATTTAAAACACCTAAGACATATACAGAATCTAAACATATATATAAGTAGAGCCACCACTACTACCATCTGTAAAATTGGAATATTAAAATCATCTGTAATTCAAATGCATGCCGTCAAAATGACGGATCTTCACTTCAACGAACGTCAAATCTATTTTGTCCAGTGCAAAAACTTTTAGTGGCTATTATCGCACCTACACAGTTAGCAGTACACTGTAAAATATATCATAGAGAAAATTATGTTACCGGATTTATACAATGTAATCTTAAAATGACAACGTTTTATTTATTGTTTATTCCTTTTTTGCAAAAATTGAAGAACTGTGTAGAGCTAAAGAACACAATACGATTGAGAGAATAGTTTTTCCGTTTGGCTATCTATTCTACTGGGGTAAATATGTAACTGAGAATATTAATGGAATTGAAACATAAAAGTATTAGACTGGTATGAGCTATGAACTCTTTTTTGAGAATATCGCAATCGCAGAGCCAGAAAATTAAAATGTGATTCTAGTAGGAGGGGTCTATTTACATTTTGAAAAATTGAATTAGAGCAGCTACAAAGTACAGTCCAAGTTTCCATCTGCATCATAAAAGTACTTGAACGTTTATTATTGCCTCGTCTGTAGAACATAAAAGGGAATATTTCATTTGCACGTAGAACAAAGTTCTGCTTCTGCTTCAGGCTGGATTCGATTGCCAATGCATCTGCACAGTAATGAAATGAATCAAACTCCTTTCTTTTGAACTGATTCTTCTGTATATTCTGTTTCTATTCTAATACCTTTTCAGTGCAAAAACTCTTACTTTTCGTTCTATTAAGTATTTACTGCTGAAGCTACACGTAAAACGTCAAGCTTTGCACACTCCGCACTCACTGCACTATTCCAAAGAAACTCATAGCTCTGTGTGATGCATTCCATCTAGTCGTACAAAATTAAAATGCCTGTCTACAAACTGACATAATTTAATTGAAGTGAATATCTGGTCGCTTGCGTGTAATCAAATCACAGTAAAAACCAAACCAACTCCCATAAATTCCTTCCCTGTGGCTACAAAACACGGATATTATTATGACAAGACTACAATAGCAAGTGTACCTATACATTTTCACGTTTTCGTCTTTAGCTGTTGATTTATCTTGTTGAAATCAGCTATCGCGTGTGCTTCTCGAAAAAATGTTGTAGAAGCTCTAAAATATTTCTTACTATTAAAATAATTTCTATCATTTCACCAATGGACAATCACTTTTTCTCCTTATGAATGACAGAGCCATATTTGTCTTTTATTTCCATGTCTATATTCATTTACCATTATTTTACCTATAATCGTCTGTGTAACTTTATTAAATATCTAGGAAAATACCTAATATTATTATTATTATTATTATTATACCTGTCAGGATGTATTACTTAATTAGTACAATAATATCTGCCTTACTGCCAAATTTACGTCACATTATTATTATTGGACATTGCCAAGATATCGTTTAGGTATCTAAATTGCTATTGTCAATTTTGTGTAGCTGTCGAAGGAAAGTTCATTTATTAATTAGTGAACAGTATAGTATACAGGAAACGCCTTATAAATATGTTGAACCTAATTCGTATAAATGATTTTTCCATTAATTAGAGGTACATTACAAGTACATTATAAATCCTAAATCTAAACCTCCAACAATATTACTTCACAAATATTATTATTATTATTACCGAACAAAGACACGGATGCGCTGGGCAAAATATCGAAAGTTGGTTCTTAAGTGTGTCTAAAGAAAAGTTAGTTGCAAATAAACATAGCCGAGAAGTGAGTATAGCTGCCTTCCAGCAAGAAGTAATAAAATGTCGGCACAGATAAGAAAAATGAAATAATTCCTCCTCCTCCTGACTCTTAATGTGGTCTATAGGTACTGGAAGGAAAAAAACTTTTCTTCACGAACTTTTGCATATAACAATAACATGCCACCTTTTACTCATAAATAAAATTGCAAAGTTATTCTAATAGACAATAAAGATCCAAGTTAATAGATTTTACATGGGATACAGTATTGTGTATGGTAGGGAGCTAAAAAATAGGCAAAGTTGTAATAGGCAGAATATAACAAATTAATTTAGCTAGGAACTATATACACCCTACCCTGTCTGTTTGGCTTGGCTAGCTAATTAAGTGACCTTTACGGACGATGCTTCTTTAACTACATTCGTGCTTTGCTTATCGTTAGCCATGTGTGAACACATAATATTATTATTATACACCACACCAGCACTACTACATCACATGTATAGAATAGAATTTTGTGTATTGTATACTACCTGTTCCTAGATTGTCTTTCTCTCTATCATAACACAGAAAAGCTTGCGATTAGCTTCAAGGTAAAGTTAGATAAAGTGAATGGCAAAGGTGCATCCAACTAGCAAGTGAGCTACGGATAATTGTCAGCTACAATAAGTATAGCTTAATTCTTTTGGAGTTTTTTGTTTTGGACGAAGCCAAGCAATAAGGCAGATCCAGTAAACGTTTTTTCTCATCTTATCTCTGACAGTTGTAGTACAGAACAAGACGTAAGTAAGCTACGAGTACACGATCACTTTTACTACGTCTTTTCTACAGAATTTGTTGTATACCTATCTGAAATGTTTTTTTACTATAGAAAACCCATCTTTGTGTAGGTATACATTAGAGTATTCGTTTTGGTTTCCTCTAATATTGTTATCGCATTACAAGTAGCAGAAACAAAGCAAAAAGAGCTGAATATGTTGAGTTGTATACGAGAATGATATCTAATAAACACTTCAGCATGTGGTCGTTACACGGCTCCCTCCTCGACTCCTATTTATTTAATATATACATTTTCTACATAGAAAGTGCTTCCATGTGTTTTCGCTATTCTTACAGAATCTGCGGCATCCGATTATTTTAGCTTCACACAATTCTATAAGAACACATAGAGCTAGGCTCACTATTTTATAATACAAATACTAACTATTTTTTGCGTGATTTTACACTGGGTGTACCGTATCCTAAACTTTTCCTTGTCTATTTTTTAGTCGATACACTTGAGTTCGCACTCTTCTCACTACTTTAAATTCTCACTGGTTATTTAACCATCTATCTGTTTTAAAACTTCGCCGGTAGCCAGTTTTATACCGTACCGTGCCTAAGCATAGTATGCGCCTCCCAAACCACTTTATTTGCATTCATATCTATGAATGAAAGAGAAATTTTGCAAATATGTCGCCCACAATTCACCATGAAAATCAAATGCTTGTGGAACTCAGCTACGAATTCTCCTTTTAATTTTATCTGAGAATCTCATCACTAAACTTGTAGTCCAAAATGAACCAGATTGTTGAATTTATTCGAAAATAGATGAAACTAAGTACCGGAAGCAGCAAGGATATGAAAAGGATATATTCGGAGACATCATCAACCTGTTATAAATATTTTTATAGCAAATGATCTCGCACGACTATGTCATTAACATTATTAATTTTAATTAGATGAGATAGATACGGCTTTTAATGCCTTATCTATTTCCTGTAATCACTTTGCCATCTGTAGGAATGTTTCCCTGAAATCCAATAGCAAAAATGGTTATTTGCGTAAATGTTAGTTATTCAAATGAGGTGTAGCGGGTAAGGTGAACGGGTTAAGAAAAATCAAATAGCAAAAAGCAAGATAAATTGAGTAGGTATGTTTGTGTAGCATGTGCATGCCCGTCATCTCGCTACCTAGTATAGCGATCTGCATTCGTCTGTGTTGAGCTGAAGTCCTAATTTGTAACTTTTTGCCCAAGTAGAAAGGAAAGTATTCCAGAAGCGCCTACGTAAATCCCTGACTATGGCCATTAGCACTTTAGTTTTTAGATCTTTGCTTTAAAGAATACAGAATAACGTGAGTCAGTGCATTACGTTACGTTAGATTAGTGTCACCTCGAATCGAGAGCGAGTGGTAAGAGATTTAAATTAACCCTTTCATGTTTTACTATATATAGTCTTAGAAAATTCAACTCCCTCCCGATTCCAACAGAGACAACAAAATACTTAGCATTTTCACCAATATGCAAGACTTATCGCTTAATTTATTGAAAATATTTTAGTTAAAAATAGCTGTAGAGGAAATAATATTATTTCCTCTACAGCTATATTATAGGTACAAAAATAAATATGCCATCATAATCTCCACCTCACATGCCATGTAATTAGGTCTGTCTGGAATATTTATCCAGAATGAATAGTTCCATGCAGTCATTGCTTTTACATTGATTCCATTCTACTTGCTACGTAACGTGCATCCGTTGAAAAGCATTCATAACGATGCAGCATAGTGCACGGTCTGGCTATTTTATATGAAGTAGTTTATTTCCCAAGTCTGTGTAGTTGTAGAGTTGTAGGACGGAGATATGAGCATGTAGTTTGGCAGCTCTTCTGTAAGTGTGACTGTCTCAAGGCAAGACTCAGTTTGTAACTGACGACGAAGAGAGTCATCCAGAAGGCATTTACAATGTGCATAGCATCTGATATAATACCTACTACTAGTACTACTACAGTGTACATCGTACATACACAGAGACTCAGAATGGTTACATCTTGAGATTTCTTGGATTGCATCGCAGATTGGAGTGAATTAAACTTGTGGAGCATTAGTGAGCAACAGTCTTTGTGTAGTTTCACGTGTATATCAATGTACATGGACGGATACATAGTGCATTGCACATATAGACAAAGTGAGTGAGTTTCGGTTTCGCCAGCCAAAATCAAGTCTAAGTCAAAGGAAGAAGGCACCGAAGCGTCTTACAATTTGAAGGAGAGGCTAGTCTGACTCAAACTAAATCCTTTAGGAAAAGAAGATAGAAGAAAGAAGACGAAGAGGCAGAGTGCATTAAGTTACGTAACTAACAATACTTTTCTGTGAACTTAAAACTCAACTGCTGCGTAAACGTTAACTTAGTTACTACAGAGTCTATAATAATATGAATACATAGGAGTTGCATAACAGATTAGACAGACATTGAAACTGAAATGCTACATGTAGGAGTACGTTGAACATAGTCAGTTTGAGTAAGGTGTATTGTTAGGTACACAATATTATTATGTAATTATAGTAAAGTGAGTGTATAGGAAACATTTCCACGTACTACACATTTATTAGAGAGAGATAGTTTTGTGAGTGCATATGAACGTATATTTGTTGCAAAAGCTCAGAGAGCGTACATTGTTGCATTGCATCTGAGTTAAGTCAACTCTTCCTCTATATTTGCAGTGGATTTTAGAGTTAGAAGACTTAGGTGAAGCTACAAACTACAGTGCAGTTCATTTAGACAAGAGAATAGTAGCTTATCGTTTAAGGATTACTCTTTCTGTGCATTTAGAGTGTACATATACGAGTAAGTGCACACAGAAATACATATATAGTTATTTAGAAGAGAGGCTTTGGTGTAGGAATTAGTTTAGTACTTTCCTAGCATTGATCTGCTAGTTAGTTTAGTTGAAGTTCGCACTTTACTTGAGTCTTAAATTCTATTCTGTCGTCCAACAGTACGTAAAAGAAACGAAAGAACGAATCTTCCTTCTCCCATCAGAGACACTTAAAATCGGCATCCTATATTAAATGAGAAGTCTATTTTTGTAAGAGAGTAGGGTGCTGGCTCCTCCTCAGGTCCCTATCTCATTCTTCTCAGCTTCTCTTAAAGGCTCTCGAAAGTCACCCAGAAAATAAAGAAATATCACTTGCTCCTTTTTGTCTCAAACAACAAACGAGTTTACTTGCTTCTTCTCCGTTTAATTGACGGCAGTCATTTCATCATGGATACATGAACATTATTGCCACACTCCTCTCCTGCCACTGCCTCCATACACACGCTGGAAAGACGACATCCTCACTGAACACACTCGATTCCTGTCCTCCTTCTTTCCTTTTCCTCGCAAAACTCTTTTCTACGTTTCTAATAATATTATTATCTTCCTCACACTTAAGTAGCCATTCGTAGTTTAACAGACAAAAGCAAAAGTGAGTTAATGAGACACTAATATATTGCAAGATCAAAATCCGACAATCATGTTTAACTAATTACTCCGATTTGTACTCTCCATCTTAATATGTACGACATCCCACGCGTCTCCTCATTCTAAACAAGAATAATAAAAGTTTTTAATGTGTAAGGCAGTGAACAGTTAAACTTGCTCTTTCTTACACCAAAGTTTGTGTATACCGGCAATTTTTATTTTCAACTAACTGCTCGACAAGCGTTAACCAAGTCGGAACATCTTTTTAAGGTACGTATATAAAGTAAGTATACACATTATTGAATCATTAAAATTAGTAGATACACAGGAACTTGTATAATGCATGCGTTTTTTAGCAAAGATCATTATGATCTAGTTCATACCAGAATTATTAAGTATCTCCGTGAGTTGCTAACATTTTTCAGACATTATACCACATTTCTGTATGGTTAACATACACTGTAGTTGTTTATAGCAGTTTTGTAAGCAATAAATTCTTTAAAGCAACAAATAAAAGCAATTGCAGCTATTTAGAGAATTAAAAGACTTAAAGAATTCCATAAATGAGTAATAAGGAAGGATTGTTTGCTCCTTGTGTCATTAAATTACAAGCAAGTTGTATCTCTACTCGTTTATATTAGAAATTAAAATTATTAATATAGGAAGAGATAATGTGCTCCTGTAAGTATATACGGCTTTTATGATGTAATAATAATATTAATGTCTAAACATGACTATGATTTACTTGGAGCCTTTTTGTAATGATATCCTGACCTGTTTATGTGTAAGAATCAAAGAGTCAAGTGACTCAACCACCATACAGGGAGTTTTGTGGTGAAAAAGAGATAAAAGGATGATAATTATAGTTAGTGGTATAGGGTGTGCGTGGTAAATAATTTTTTGGTTGACCTGAGTCGACGCTACTCTGCATTGCATTGATATCGCCTTTGTTTGGTAGTGTACACGTGTAAACAAATATTGAAAGTGCTTGAAGTGCTCTTGAGTGAAGAGGCAGAGAGATTCATAAAGTAATTGAAATCAAAGGCTGTCTCGTTGAGTTGTCTTTGCTAAAGATTTACATCAGTTAAAACTGAAAAGTGTGACTCTGTTGTGTATTTCCAGTTGAAAAGAGAAAAAACCGGAAATGGGATCTCCATTTGCAATGAAGCATCGTCGTAACCCAATCCATGGCATGTCTTTGGCTCTCCACTCATCTCTCTCTACTTCTGCTCCGAGCGTAAGTCAAAAATATGACGTGTTTTTCCAACACTTGCACTGGGATATCAGGAGCTGTGCATCTGCCCTGTCCTACACTACACTATGACATACATTTACATCACGACTACAACTATTTCAATGACATAAGCAACACATCACACAAGCTAGACGTAGGGGAGGGCCCACATACGTCCATTATCCTATTTACTACTCATATGCAATGCTAGTATTAATATTTGTTTAAAGTTAGCTCTTCGATTTCTATATCTACTTTTTATCTCCTCACATGCATTCGTTAAGAGTGTAGCACTCTCGGATATTTTATGTTAGAAGAATATATGGCAAGGAATTCTTATTATGATTTTACATCTCTCATCCTTAGCACAGGGGTTCATAATTTAGTTCTGCGTTCACCCTTAGTTAGTAGTAGGTATCGTTATTTTAGTGTTTGTCATATGTAAGCAACCGTGATGAGCAGGGGGATATTCTGATGAGTATTTCTTGCATTGACAAGCAAAGGAGACATAATGACAGCCATTCACACCATCATATTTCTATCATTTTCTATATGCAATGCACAAATAGCATTTTCATTCCTCTTCTTCCTCTCTTCCCCTTAATCGCTCAAACCATTAGTACAGGAAGACATTTAATGTACAACACAAACTGCAATCAACCTTCTCAGACTTATAGCAACTGCACAACAACTTTGTAATTTCATGGCTTAGATTTATTAGTTGATGTGATGTAATGTTGTAATTTAACGCTTCAGATATTACCTAATGTTTTCTGTGTCTCTATGTGTTGAGTTAATTGCTTAAATAACAAAAGTAACATGATTTTATTCTATGACATACCAGATAGATAAAGACTTAATATTTTACTGTATATCTAGCTAAAAGCTAAAAGTGTAGCTACCCTTTTAGAAAAGGAATTTATAAGATATTTTCAAACTGCAGAAGTAAATTATTGTTATTTGTATAAGGTCTAGTTGCTCTATATCGGCATGTTTATTTTTATTAACGGAAAACAAGAATAATTTCAAATAAACTCTACTACATACCTCTTACATGACTATGAGTAGTCTTTGATTTGTGAGGAGTGGCTTTTATAACTAATTTACTGCTTCGTTGAAATTATTAAGTTCTCCATAAGCCGTGTCATGTTCTTTCAGAACAATGCAATAAGGAAATTATCTCTGCACATTATTTAGCAGTAACTGGCGCAAGCTAATTAGCGATTACATATTATTCCATGCTTAATTAGTGCACATTCGATGATACTGTTGTTTATTGTTTATCCCCACATTTTGGATTGAGGTAGTTATGCTGTTAGTGTCCAGTAGTCCACACCTATTAAATTCTAATCGATCGACCGTTAAAAGTTTTTGTTGTTTAAGTTTGCCCTGCACTGCGCTAAATAAGTATTAGTGGACAAAATTATTAGTTTTTAACTGCACCATTTACTTTATTATTATTTAATTTTGCAGGAAACTTGCACGAATTAGTTTCAGATATTCAAACATTGTTCGTTAAAATAATTGGCTGATATTTAGTATTATTTAGCTAGAATTCTTCATTACTAACAATAAATACACCTTAGAATTTCATTGTTAAGTTTTGTTTAGCAGGAAGTTGAGAAGTTAGGTACATGCTACATACTTCCTGAAATTGAAGACAAATATAACTCAGTACTACTTTTAATTAACTGTCATCTACCATAATATTCGTACCAATTGCAGAATTAATGGGTTTATATCTGCTAATTATTATCGGTATTACGAATACCTAGCTCTACTTTATTTCTAGGTATATTTTCTGTATAGTCCATATTTTAGTTTATGTACCTAAATATTTCATACTGTCATTTTCAGTTGCTTGCAACTAGTTTCTCTTTAGTTTACGCACGTGGTATGCAATCAGAGGACTTAGATCTGTATCACCTGTTCAATCAGTTGTTCGGAAGAGAAGGAAATGATAGTAGTATACTTTTTGTTCTCTATAATTCTTGTACTTACGATCTAAACTTTTCGTGCATCATGAATGCAACTACTAAGTACATATCTTTTCAATAGGGATTTCGCTAGCTCTTCGTAGTATTTGTGGATTCTTTTCATAATAAATGTGAATGGGGTGTGGATGCATAGGAAGACGTTGAAAAATGCTAGCTGCATAGAACGGTAGCTAGTTTTAAAAAGTTAAGAAAATAATTATACGTGATTGCAAGAGGCATTAGCAGGTAGTTAACAATAGATAATATTAGATAGGTGTACCGTAGTAGGGATTATTGAAGAGTCTGAAGACTGAAGATGCACACGCACACAGGTACATCGTCCAATGCTATAGGGATTCCGTTTTGAGAGATATTGCTCGAAAGCATGCTTACAGATTGCAGTTGCATTTAATCTTTATTTGTTATCTGTACACGGTATGCAAGATGAGTCGCTTTATAAGTTGGAAAGGAGGAAATCAAATGCATCATAAAAATCAAACTGAATGCTGCACAGACTCTTCTGCCGTACGTACTACGCTACTAATATATGTACTCCCTACTAGTAGAGTAGGTAGGTACTATACTATGTTTACCCGTAGAATTTTCTAAACTTGAATGTTAACTTTTTGAAAGTTGTGAGCAAATGGGCTAAGACTGATGTTTGCTCGAAAAACAATGAGGCATACTAAACTATCTAGAGAGGACTAAACCTGTCTCACGTTCATAAAATTAGTATCTTCGTCCAATTTCGACCTTCAAACTTGTCATTAAAGTGCGATAAAGTTAAACCATTCATTAAGCAAATATCTTGACTTTCTACATCTCAAAACATTCAAACTCAAATTGTCGATATTAGTATTATGGCTCTCTTATATATATAAGTGCTCTATTGAATACACTTAATGTAGACATATCAATTCTCGTTGAGAAAAGAAAGCAACTACAAGTCTTGCTAATTTCGTTAGTTAAACGAAATGCAGCATATACGCAAATGGCGAACAGTTCTCAAACTTCAATATGTACTTCAAGAATTCGCATTTGTTAGAATATGTTAGGTTTAAATAGCTAGCTATACCTAGGTACTTATGCTCACACATTGTCAAATCTTTTTTTAATTACTTGCTGCACATTGTGCTAATTTGCATTGTGCATAGAGAACAAATCTATTTTCTGGTAGCCAAAATTTGGGGAATTCTAGTCAGACTGAAAACAATAATTTGTAACAACTGTTATTGTTAATTAGTGGTTTGCTGTTGTTGTAACGAAAACCATTTGAAAGTTAAGCATATAAATAATTGTCAATAGTAGTTTTAATGAAAGGATGCTCCTTTGTTGCCGTATTGTGAGTGGTAACGAATGACAAGGGTAAAAAGTGTAGCAAATAAAATGGCAACCTTCGATTTTGATTGTGACTCTGATTTGGTTACGGATTGACATTCAACTCTGAAAAGAATGAAGGTAGGTATCTCTCTCTGGCAGGCATCTGCATTAAAATGCCTAATGCCTAAGTATAGGTAAATTACAGAATACATGCTCACTTCCTTTTCCGGTCTGTTGTAGCATTCAGTTTTAATCCACACTCATTCTGCTCTCTGCTCCTGCTCTGCTAAGTTGATGTTCTCTTATTGTCTATTTCGTTATATCTCGCCAAATGATATGCTACCATTATTAACTTCATGGGTTAAGTACACAA
>JAAAYG020088243.1:16747-35020 GCA_009936455.2 Tomocerus minor | reverse complement strand
TCTATAATCCCGTAATCAAAACACACATAGGTAGGGTAGTCGATTGGTTTTCAATAGTCAATACCAATATTTTTCTTGGACGATACACCGTGAAAGCGGGCGAAACCTGTCATAGAATTAGATCCGTTTTATTTTTGTTATGGTGTACAGTGTTGTGTTTTGGATTGTTGGATGCTGGATAACACGTAAAACGAATTCCTTACCTTGCCCTACCTACCTTGTGAGCGCTTTGATATAATATAGCAGAGTTAAAGTCTAAGTGTCATGTTGACTGTAACGGATGCTGAGGAGATCGCAGAGGTTGCGACACGGTTTATTAGTCAGAGGAAGGGGTGGAGAAAGTGCGTATAGTCTAATAAGAAGCGAGAATCTTGCGAATAAAGAGTTTACGAATAGAATCGGAAGAATATTATTTTGTGGCTTCCTTTGGAGTTTTCTCAATTCAAGAAACATTGACCAATTGAAACAGTTAAAATTAGCGTTACACAGTGGAAGTTCTATCTTTGTGTGTCAATTGTAAGGGAAAGTTTTGTGGTTATGGAAAACTATCTTCGGGTATTTTCAGTGCAGAGCGTTGGGATTCATTGGAACTTTACGCTTAGGTAGTACTAAAACACTTCAGCGAGTATTTACAGAATACTTGAGAAAAATGAGGTAGATGTAGCATAGTAATAATTGTGGTGCTACTATCAAGTACTATCTTTCGAAAAGATTGGAAAGTGTAGGTAGTAGTGAAAGTCCGAAAGGAAATACGGTAGTAGGGTGTCTTAGGTAGTAAGCAGTGAATTGTATTACGGACTGACGTGTAGATCTCTTGGTTGTAGCCGTTGTCTCAACGTGTTGTATGCATCATTATAGTAGAGTTTCTGGAATCATATTTATACCTATAGTTGCAAAATGTTCATCCTACATACAGATTACTCAATCAGTCTGTCACATCTGGAAATATGGAGAGAGATATTCGCTACTTATTAGAAATAGATAAGGAGTTGTGAGAAGAGAGAGGTTAAATGGGGGTGGATGACGTGCGATCACGTCATATTATAGCAAAGATCAATCCTGCCCAGCCACTCAAGTTAATTTGAGTTAAAAGATTAACTATTCTTACGTATACTTATTTAATCAATCCACCATAAACCAAGAGAAAGCTAAACTTAGAAAGGTTTCATAACGTCAATGACAAGAAATATAATTTACTGACCCTAGGTATACAAGTGAAAAAGTTAGGTAACGTCTAAAATCCTCCCGAGTTACGATTACTCCCCGGTATGAATTCCTCCCGTTACGATTACTCCCCGTTAAAACTCCTCCCAGTAACAATTCCTCCCCGCCGCGCCGTTTTAAGTGTTAAGTATAAGGTTGTCCTCTCTATTAATTGTCGATTTAATTAATATTAATGTGCAGAGCAGATTGATGATTTCCGTTATTCAGTTAGATTAGGTTTAAAATGTGAACTTAAGACAGCCAGAACTATATAAGGGAAGACCAATATAAGTACTGGTACTGTAGTGTATACGATATATATATATATATATATATATGCACCTGTACTGTTGTTGTGTGCCAGCTTGACCCTTCTGCACATAACTATTAAGTAAGGACTAGACACAAAATAAAAGTAGTAGCCAATTTCGTTTTCCTATCTCTATCCTTACCCCTTAAAACGGCCTGTAGGTATTGTTACTGTGAGGAGTTTTAACCGGGAGGAATCCTAGCACGAGAAATTATCATCGGGAGGAATCGAAACTCGGAAGGAATTTTCATGGAATGAAAAGGTGACTGGTGGCTTGATGCTTGAAGACATTTAAATGGGCTCCATTTTGCAGTATCCTTTGTGTATTGACCTTACATTTTAAATCATTAAGGGACAATACTCATTCAATTCTTATCTAGCTAACAATGTTTGCTTAATATGGACTAAGCCCATTCTAGCACGCCCTTCAGTTACTACTAAATATTGATTTGTCGACCGGTACCCATACTATCGCATTACAATTGCATCTAAAACTATTACACACGACAGTATCCAGAAATACACATGCTTTGTGCATTCATTATTGCCATAAGTATGTAGGATATATATACCCATTCCCAACTAAATTCTAACATTATTACTAATTTAAATGTACACGAGACGAGGCCATGCTTCTTTGACTATTTTCTCCTACTACTGCCAAACAATTGTCAAATTGTCACAAGCCCATCGATAAACAAATTTTCAGATCGCCTGTTTGCAATTGTATAGCCAGAATGTTAGTCTGTGACGTGGTATTATTTATTATTCTGTAGTTGATAGTTAATGCCATGCATTGTGTTTATACTCTATATAGGATTTTTTTGTAAAAATACAATTTAGAATAAATGGTAAAGTTTGACTAGCATTCTATACTAAGGACAAGTTGTTTGTGCTGATCTACTTTACGTTCACTAACATAACATTATTATTGATTCTCTTGCAAAACAGACATTCAGAATTCCGAAGCGTGTGAGTTGGGAAACGACTTTTTAATTTTCAGGCATTGGGATAAGGTCTATATGAAGTTTACACCTACAATAAGTTGCTTGTAGAGGATATTTATTATAACAGGGAAAAATCAAGTCATTGTATTATTTGAAGACATGATGATTGTACTAAAGGTTATACTGCGTTAACCAAAGCGTGCCTTCTAATGCTTGTTGTAAATAAGAGCATTATTATAATGCAGAAATAGAAAGGAGGTTGTTGTTTGTGTGAAAAGGGTATAATATTAAAGTAGACGGAGGGAACTGAGGGAGGGAAGACGCGTATATGTAATAATATTGTGTAATATATGTAGTAACGGAGCCTGGCAGTATTATTTGGGTTTTCCCGTGCCCACTTTCATGTTCTGTTTCTTAGGCTTATTATGGAGTGTGCCATGTTATGGATTGGAGTTCTATTGTGTATGAATGTGTCCACAGGCTAACAATAAGGAGCAGGAACATGGCATGACAGGACTTTGTTATGTCCTCGTGGTTTGTTTTCTCTTTTTCATTACTTTCTTGGCTACGTGAGAATTTGAGTATGTTTCGTCAGGCAGGGCTGCAGTTGGACGTATTTCTGCAGTGATATATGCCACGAGCCTTCCATACATTAAATTATGGCACTATGTGTCTGTTCCTGCCTTGTCTTCTATGTCGACTCTAATACAATGCAAGTCTAATGTCAGAATGAGTTAGCGTTAGTTTCGTCTAACGGAGCCTTAGCAGGAAGTAAAGTTAGTCCTTACCCAACTAGTGTATATGTATGTATGTAAATGGCGTTTCGTTTCATTGAATTTCTTTCAATTCTCTTTCTCTCCTCTTCTTCTTTTGTTTTGTTTGTTATGGAAAGCTCTGGCTTTTATGTCCTGTCTTCTCTCCAGGACGAGCAGTCCCCTCTATGTCGACTTTATATGCTTCACTCCTCAGTCAACAAAAACTGGTTTCAACCATGCAGTCAAACATTTACTCACACTTCTTCAGAGAAAGTTTATTCAATCAGTCATTTCTCTTGGAAAACCTCCTTCCCACAGTAGTTATGCATCTATGCTTCACGTAGGTGAATTTTGCACTACTTGTTCACTTGCCTTTTCCTTCTCTCAATACTTCTGTAATGTAGAACCGTCGCTCTCCAGGTCCTCCAACTACATACGTCCGTCTATCTAAGTTATGCAATACACTATGTAGCATAAGCAATCGTTTTTAGTGCTATTTATTGATGTAGGTACAGATATGCGCTGCATAAATTTCGAATTTTCATGTTTTCTGTCTAGGCACTTGGAAAAAGATTTATCTCTAAACACTGAATATACTTCTACTAAGCGAATTTATGCACAATAAAAGTACACGCACCTGTACATTGCAGCGCTCTCTATAAAAAGGGGATTTACACAAGATGATGAAATGTACATATATTTCACACTGGGTCTCAAATCATCTGACTACTAGACATATTAGAGAAAGCTCACTAAATATCTGTAGTCTGCTAGGACCATGGCCTTTAAGGCATGTAATGTACAAACGACATCATACTAGAAATGTAACAAAGTGCCTATGTGGCTTATTGCCTAAAACTACTTTAGTCCTGGGACATGAAATAGGCCAACTCAAGTTTAGTTTGTGAAGTGCTACTTCACATTGGTACCTTTATCTCAAAATTGTAGCACTTAATGTTATAATGCTCTCTGTCACGATTGCGTGAATATCTACGCTGGATATATAGAGGACACACCTGCCCAATTTAGCTCATTGTGTATTTAGAATAAAATTGTCTACTTGTCTTGAGTTCGTTTGGATTTAATAAAGTTGCAATATATAAATATACTATCTACCTTTAGTTATTTTAGCTAAGAGACTACGAACAGAACAATTGAGAATATTTTATTGTTTTTGGGCTTTGTATTCTCTAAGTACACATTCAACATGTTTACCTTTCTTACGCACATTTGATAGAAAAGGCAGTGAAGGCAAAGGATTCTGCTATTATTACTCTTGGTATATGCTTACATTTGTATGTAGATGAATAAATTTTAACAACTAGTTATTAACCCCTGGGCTATTTTATTGAGATGGTGTTAAATGCTTTACTGTAGGAAACTATATGGATGTTACTTACTAATACTTACTCTATTTAATTGTATGCGTATGAAAATTCAGCAGTAAAGTAATTTGGCTACACACAGTTGAATATGGTTTCGCAACATATTAACATTTCACGTATATATTGGCAGAAGGCTCTGAAGGCTCATCTTTTTTTACTTACTTAGTGGTAAAGTGGTAATGGTAATACTTAAGATAGAGCAAAATAGAGTGAAGTCATACAGTCAGAGTCTATATTAAGATCGTCGTAATTCATCTGCATTAATTCACATTTTTGCTGACAGAAGATGAGCAATTGCCAATGTGAGTATATATAAATATGTAATAGAGCCACATCTTGCGAATAGAAGAAATTATTAATAAGTTGACATGAATGGGCATGTAAAATGAGCCGAAGGATTTGATGAATTGGATAGTGGATGGAATGACACTTATGGTTCGTTATGATTGTGTGTTAATAAAGGATCACCTAATAGCCTAATATTTTATCTGATGAAATGTAGTACACAAATAGCCCCGATATTTACACACTGCACCTTATCATGCCGATCTGGTAATTATAAGCGCTTGAAGCCATGCCTCTGTTGACTGATGTACGTATGTTGTGTATTTGCAGAGGGACTAGCTAGGGGAAGACAACGGAAGCCAAAGCCAAGTAAGCAGAGGAGGATTCAGCAACAGGAAAATAAACATGAGAATCCGAATTTAGATTTAACGAGAGAGTCTGCTGTTGCCGGCGAGGATGAATGTGAACATGGATGCGGAGAACCGAGTTGTTCTCAACGTCGGTGGCATCCGCCATGAAACGTATAAGGCAACCCTCAAAAAGATACCAGCAACAAGACTATCCCGCCTCACCGAAGCCCTTGCCAACTATGACCCCATCCTTAATGAATACTTTTTTGACCGACATCCCGGCGTCTTTGCACAGGTTCGTTTTTAATTATTAGCAACAAATATCCACGTCACAACATTCTCTCCTTTGTTTTTCATCCCTAAAAACGTTTCTGGGTGGGGGCTCGACTTTCAGCGCACTTTTATTTCGCCATAATTGAATTGACGAAGAGCAAAAAAAATTGACGATTTCATGCTCAAAATGTGTGAAAAGGAGCTCATTCCGCCCATTTTTCCCGAAATTTGTCGTTTTTCGTTGATCGAGCCCCTCGTGAGTGCGACCCTGTTTACTGTCTCTCAACTATTTTTAAATGCCGGTGATGAATAAAGTTCTTATGTAATGACGGTATTCATCCGTTTTTAAAGCCTAAAGAGCTTACATACCCATTTGCCTTAGTTTATTGCTAAAACTTTAAAATATTTGGTGAACTGTAAATTAGCCTCTAAATAGTCATTCAGCCGCTTTGATTTAAGCGATGCGGCATTAAAAGCAATATACTGCAAGTCTATTACTTCAGCACTTTTTACATAGGGTCTACCATCTGGCATTTCCATTTCCTTACACTTCAACTAATTTTGAGGTGTTTGTATATTTAGTTTATTGGTAGGCAAAGTTTAGAAGGAAACCACAAAAAGAATTACACAACTCTCTTACAAACATAAAATATAACCGATCTCATGTCTTAATAAACACTTATTAAATATCCGAAGCGTTTCTCCATTTTATCTCCTGTACTTGCAAATGGCACTAGGACGTGAGAAAGTTAAAATGCAAAGATATAATGCGCTTTCTTCGCATACATCTAATTGGAACTTTTTACGCAATGTAGTACGTGCAGTACTGATCATCAATGGCTCTGGTAGGTATTTTACAAGTTTTTCACGACTCTCTGCTCTGATCGAATATATACCATCTAAAGTTTGAAGCATTCGGCATGCACAGTTTCTAGAATTACATGGAAAATCCTCATTGTGTTCGAAATGCTTCACCCTTTACGATTTAGTGCTAATGAGAATATATGTAGCTATGTAGTAGGTATATGATTTCCTTCTTATTGGATTTTGCAGCTAATGGGTGTTTTTGCTGCGTTACTTCTTTAGTTTCTTTAGTCCATTTTTTATTGCTGTACATTAGCTTAGTGGAGGACCTGTTATGTTCTCTCATCATGCATCACTTCAATGAATGAGGAAGATGATATAATTGATATAGTCAGATGCACAAAGCACAAGATCTGTGTTGACCTAAAACGTTGTCAAAAATTGGTAGAAATTCCATGGCATTTACACACCGACGGAGAAGGGTTGAGTATATACTGCTGCTTTATGAGCATATAGAAAATATTGGGGATAAATACAGCCATTCATATTCATGAGTTGAGTATTTATGACGATTGATAAATAGGACTATTGTTTTGTACACTAGTTATTGATGGCGATGGGAGGCGAAAACGGATAGTGCATTGAATACAGTGCAGTATTTTGCGTTGTAATATATAGGTTCATTGCTATTAACGAGTGAAACATATAAATGAGGAAAGGGCATCGGGCATGATGATTAGATGCGGAAGCACAACCACGTAGTTCTCCACACTTTTGCACAGAGCCATTTCTAGATAGATGTTCTGTTTTGTAATGTTTCATTGAAATGGGAAACGAATGATTTTATCTACCTCTCCTCTTTCCACTCGTTTGTGCTCACTTCCTATCTCCTCACATTTACAATTAGATATGATCAACTGACATCACATCAGCTGCGAATTTCACTCACATTTAGTCTGTTACAGTAAGTAATACGCAGCAGTCTATATAAAATTCCGGGAAAGGCACTGCTATTATAGTAGCTAAGTTAGGGAGCAGACAGGGATACAGGGATGAGCAGAAATTAGTTCGCATGTGACTTTCATTGAGTAAATAAAATTTTTAAAAATTTTTACAACAAAAATCATTTTTTTCTATCACATTAATTTTTCATCGCACTTTCAATTTTAGCAACGGTAAAAGAGAGATGCTGGAAATGCAGTTGGAAACTACTTGGCAAATGTATTTAGAGCCTATGATCCCTATGATATCTACCGTACGTGCTGAAAAAACTGAAAATGTATATGATTGAATTTTGGTGTGCGAAAATAAATACAGTATGTTAAAACAGGACTGATTTACGTGGAGAAAGTGGAATGGTAACTATTATCTAGAGAGCACTGTAGTAGTAGGAGCTAACTCTTTGCGATAGAAATGCCGATAAATACACACGACATAGGTGGAGACGAAAGTCATTTGTTACTTATGAAAAGTGGAATGGTACTCCTACTTTCTCGCAGCGAAGGGATCTACACACGAGTTTAGTAGTGAAGTCGTACAGTTATGGACAGGAGTTTTTTATTCGATTTCAGATAATGTCAAATGTGTTATTACTCAACATCAGTGTAAATGGATGATGTTTATGTAGTTGTTGTTGGGCTCGAGTGAGCCTCTATGTCTATTATTGCATTGCAGTTATTATATATCTGTGTACCAATCTTGACATTAGCTTTCCATTACTCTGAGAGCTAGCGGTGGACGAACACGGGATACCGTGCTTTGTAAGCAGTAATGCGATTATTACATCATTATTGTCGTCCTTTTAACCAATTTGGAATTTGGATTAAATTACAGTCATACTTGTATTCCACTTCTAATTAGAATAATAACCGTTATTCCGCCTTTCTCGGACTATCATGAAACATTTATTATGCAGACTATAATGTTTCATCGGTGTAATTTCTGTGTAGTGTTATTTTGAGTAGGATACGAGTATTAATCAACGTTACTTTGTAGCGATAGACAATAATTCAAATATCATTTTCGAAAAACATTTTTCTTTCATGCCTTATAGCCAATAATATGGTCCAATCCAATACCACAATAATACAATAGAAATGCACGATTTTGAACATTTAGCTCCGTTTTAGTTAGATGCACAGGAATGTAGCGGATGCAGGATAATTAAACGTGTTTTAATTAAAATATAGTAGATAATTTTTTGTGTGATGAATTGTGAAATCAATTTAGTTGACTGAAATGGGAATCGTTCCATAAACATCAAAAGCAATAAATGTATATATTACTTGAGCTTTAGGAAACGGAATAAGATTTGGAGATCTGTATATATGTAGTTCAACGGAACTTTGCATTGAAACGTACATAAACTGAAGAGCTCTCATGTATGTTAGCGCACTTAAATACGAGTATTGCTATAAATCTTTTTCAGGAAATGGAGAGCAGTAGTGGGAGTATATTTGGTTAGGATATTTTGGAGGCGACAGGAGTTGAACCTCAGTTAGTTGAACTTTGCAGATACATCAACACACTTAATAGGTCCTCATAATATTATTATCAAATTTATAAGTAGTTAGGTAAGAATATTTTTACATGTTTGCGTGGTGACGTCCGGGGATGTTTTATCAAGCTGAGAAAGTGGAATCTGTGGAAGAATTATGAGAGTTGTCTGCGTGTGTGTAGTATGCAGTGTAGCGTGTCTTGCATAGCTACATGAATAACTAAGTCAATCCTCGGCTCTCAAAGCGATAAATAAGGAAAGGATATCTACCAACTAGAAATAGAGTAATGAAATTTATACACGCTCGTGCATTTTACATTTGCATTACTAATGGGCTGTAACATAGCGAGTGCGCTATATACTCTACAGACTAAGAAATGCTAAGATTTTGGGTGGTAATTATGCAGTAAAACTGTGTTGTAATCAGTTAAGGATATTGAACTATAGCTTGTAAGTTGCTTGTATTTAATACTATACATATAGTATGTATTTATAAAATGTGTATCACTGAAATCGGCGAAACACGAGCCAACATAGTTATCAAGTATAATTAAAGAGAAGAAAATGTAAAATGTAGCAGCATGTCGAAGGAGTAATAATTCTTAATATGTAAATTGCATTGAACAGGTGTTGAATTACTATCGAACGGGGAAGTTGCATTACCCTACAGATGTTTGTGGACCTCTTTTCGAAGAGGAGTTGGAATTTTGGGGGCTGGACTCAAACCAAGTGGAGCCTTGTTGTTGGATGACCTACACTCAGGTATATTTCACTATATTTTTCCTCTACCTTATTCTGTATTCATACTTTTAAAATGACTAGAGAAGGAGGATTTTCGACGGGTTGCGAGTAGTATTAGCATGCATGCAAACTTAAAAAGTTGGAGCTACCCAGCATTCTGTTGCATTAATAATGTTTTGGGGGAAATGCATAACGACACGAGGACTCCTATATTTGGATACAAATACAATTTAAAAAAAACTTTCATTATGGAACAACTTCTTGCAGATGGAACGCTGCTCCGTTGCAAAACTTTTGTAATATTTTTAATGACTTCCAGTGCAGTGACTTAAAATCTGTAATTGCAAGATTTATCGCACATGTCTATTCAACTTCCAATAGAAAATATTGTATTTCTTATAATCAATTTTGAGTTGCTAATAAACAGAATTTTTCAAACGGACAATACACGAATACATTTAGTCATTTAGTAATCATAATATGTCCCAAAACCAATTTTTCGCAAGTATTTGCACACTATTTCCTTTACGAGCGTGCTCTGGAAATGTCCCAAGTGAAAACCATTCACAGTAGTGTGATGGTGTGACTGCAGTGGAGTGTATTCAAATAGTTTCGTAATCATATTCGCACAATTAAAGTATTGTATTCACCACTATGAACATGGGGAAGTTTTAGATGGTGATTCGGATGTAGCATAAACGTTGAATGTAGAAAAGGGAAATAAAAATGGGACTTATAGAGGAGTGACATGTATTCTTTGAAATGTGATTGTCGTTATTTGGAACTGGGAATTAAAAAGTGATTAATGGGTGGTGGCATATAATTAATCCGTGTGAATTTGTAGTACGCAGAGTGCTGCTGCGTGTGTATAGAGCGAGTAGGTCGTGCAGACAAGTCTCCTCCCTTTAATAGCCTTTTATTACACAGGCAAGTTGGAGAACTGTCAAGGTGTATCCTGCCTGGTCTCTCTGACCCATGCATCTATTTTCTCTGTGTATTAGCTGTGCGTAGGCAATGTTCCTGTTAGTTTTCGAGGAAATGCGTCCGCAACGTATTTTAGAGCAGTTAATATTATTGAGAAAGTAGGCGGTTGTAGATAGAGCACAACTTTCTCTCGAGTTCCGCATGTTCTCCCAATAAATCAAATAGGGAATTGTGCTGAAAATTATAGGGAGGGAAAGTGAGTAGTTTTGAGAGTGTAGTAGCACTGCCGTTGCGGAAAGGTAGATTTTATGCAAAGACTTTACTTCAATAGGAAATTGTTGAGTTTTATCTGCAACACGTATGATTTATAATCTTATATATGCATCAGCACTGTGTTTCATTTTGTTCTCACTCTGTTAAGAAATCCAGCAACAGTAGACATCTCAGAGTTATTCTTCTGTGGTGTACAGGGCTGGAGTATAGTCGGATGCTAAGTATAATATATGGATGTATATATATTGTGAAGAACAGAAAAGACGTATGGGGACTTAGCTATAGTTTATCAAATTGAGCAACAAGAAAAGATGAATGCTTTCGCTAAGGGGATGATAAATGTGTTTTCTATTTGCAGCATCGAGACACTCAGGAAACTCTGGCTGTTTTAGACCGCCTGGATTTGGACACGGAAAAGCCTTCGGACGAAGAATTAGCTCGGAAATTCGGTTTCGAGGATGATTATATGTCTGGGAACGTATCTTGGTGGCAACGAATAAAGCCAAAAATGTGGTCGCTTTTTGACGAGCCTTACTCATCCAACTCTGCCAAAGTTCGTAATGTTCATCTCTTTTCTCCTTGACAAATTAATAATGACCAAAAAAATTTAAAAAAAAAGTGTTTGTGGAAAGATAATGAAGAAGTATTAGAAATTTTATTGACTATATGTCCTCGTAGATTTACAATTTTCTTGCAAAGCAACGCTTTTTTCCAAGATAATCAGCAGTCAATCAGGGAAAGGCTATTCAATGCATTAGCAATGGGAATAAATTGTTAGGAGAGGAAATAACTGAGGAAATGGAGTTGCTTCACTACTTCTTCTTCTGGAGTTCAGTAATGTCATGCGATGCTCCAAGTAAATAGGTTCCTTCAATTGCTAGCATCCTTTTAGCGTATTGTTCTGTCACAGTCGATAGTCGATTGTATCTCTGCAGGATAAATATCTTCGTATTATGAGGATGGACTACTCTTCTATTCTAAGGCTATAGCATATAGAAGGAAGAAGAGCATTATAGGACAACTCTGTGGTGTACTGTTGCAGAGTGTGATAATCTCCAGCTTCTCTCTCCACTTTCTTTACTTTCATTTTGTGTGCGGAGGAGAGGAGCGCTTGAAGCAAGACTATTTACATTTTACATCTTCTATCTCCTCCGTTGATCATATTATCATCCCTAGTCAGTCATTGATCGATATCATACTCAGGAGCAGAGCAACCACAGAGCCCACTGGAAAAGCTACTAGCTAGTCTTTTTTTCCCCTTTTTCTATTTCTGTTTCGTTTAAACTTCAATTCAAAGTTAGTCTTTCTCTTTCACTCTCAGCTTTCACTTCATTTTATTTTCATCTAGTTCATATTATAATATATGTCGCTAGCACACTCACACCGATGCCGATGATATACGAAGGGATGCGTTGGCAAAATAAATATGCTTCCTTTACTCCCAGTCCTTGCGCCTATATTGAATATACTAGCTACAAACTACAAATAGTTGACAGAATCGTGGTTGCTAAAGCCTATGTAAGTAGGACAATTCTTATTGGTTGATCTGGAGCTGCATAGTACCTACCTGTATCAAATGGTTTATTTAAAGTTCAGTTTGTTCCCAAAAAAATAAATTCATATCACAAATTTTGTCAGAATAGTTTTAAATATAATGGATTTTATAGATACCCAATCATTTTAGTTGTGTACCTGTGGTGTACTAGATACTAATATCTATAATATAATTATGGCTAATTTTTGTCATACTATGATAAATGCTTATTCAGCTAATCAAGAGCGCATTTTTCAAGCCCGACCTTATCTTTTACCTTGCCAAATATTATAATAATGATATTACTTGAAGTCCTATGTCTCGTACATACAGCCCGTTCAAAAATAAATGCTCATAGATATGAATTTGACGCCTTGTAAACTTCTCGTTTCTGTGAATTGTAACGTTAATGTAACAACATAGATTGAATAACATTGAATAACATGTACATATAGATTTCATGTGAAATATTGAACTTATAAAAGTAACCAAACCGCCACATTCATATCTATCAGCATTTATTTTTGAACCGACTGTATGTACTTGTTTGAGTTTCTGTATCGTTAAGACTTTAGATAGAATAGTCAAACAAAGAATTTAAAATTATTGTCGTGATGTAGAAAGAAAGCAGCACCTACGTATTAGTATAGCTTAATCTAAGTGTACTATCGACGTAAACTACTTTTTATATAATATTATACTCATATTTAATCTAAAGATATGCTTGATATCTGCCGAATACTTGTACAGGGTGACATAGTAAAGGCCGTCCAAATAAATGACTTTCACCATAAATAAACAGGATTTTTTAACTCCTGATACCAAAAAAATTGCACTTTTTTCTGTCTGCTAAAAAGTTGTGAAAAACATTGGCATGCTTTTTAGGGGTTAAATAAAATACGAATTGTAACTGCGGTGGTAAAAGTCATTTGGAAGGTCTGGATTGTGTCACACTGTAGATCTATGTACGAGTAGTGTAGCAGAGCCAGGGGAGATTCTGCCTGTTTCTTTCTTTTCTTGCTATCAGTTGAGTCGTGTGTGTATGTCATAGTTATGTACATAAGAGCTTAAGTCCTGCCGTGACTTGGCTGTCATGTCAGCAAAGGAAAGCCAATTTATACAAATCCTATGCAATGCATTACAAAAGGGAGAGACGGACAGCGTCTAGTCTTCACTATTTTCTTTTGTAGCTAATGCACTATGCAAATACCTCGCTGTAGTTCACTTTTTGGAGAGTTGGTTTGTTGTCCCGCTACTAGTACTCTCCTTTTTACTAAACTACGTAGATACCTATTGGTTCTACTCTAAACTCTGCTACAACTATTTCGACGGATACCTTTGCTCATGCAAAATAAGAGCATTTTATAGGATTCCCTTTTTTAGCAGAGAAGAAAGAGACAGTATAAATACGTGGATATTTATACGCTTCCCTGCTCAATGACATGACAAATGATAGTCGTGTATTTCTAAGCGGCTTATGTGCTCGGACGAGTCAGTTCGGCCTGCATGGAATAGGTGATTCAAATTTCGAATTAGTCTTTGCTATATTTATCTATTAGGTATCTAGCTATCTATGTTCAGTTAATGCTGATCTTCTTTATATAATATCATAGGGATCCACAAAAAATATAGCGTTGCTAACTACACATTACATAATAATAAAATAAATGATATAGCAATAGTCTGTAAGACAAAGGACAATCGTAATACTTTATCCTTGTAGTACTTCTTCGAATACAATAATTGGCAAGAAAACATTTACAGATGATAATTGATTCCAGAAATGGCACTATATACCCAATTTTGACGACATCAGACATGCTTACTTCGGATATGACCAAAATAATTTGTCAAAATCACAACTTTCGTAAATAATCCCCAAAAAATCCGACTTTAGCCCGCTGCATTGTCTCCTATTAAGTCTTATCTTTATACTTACAAACCGTCACTCATCCCTGATATTACATTTGAAATTCAGCTCGCTTTTTTCCTGTCGAAATCTGATGTAAATAACAAAACTCAAGACGTTTTAATTACGTTGAAAACTGATGTCGTCATTGTACAATAAATGTAATGTTTGGAACGAACTTAGAGAGTACTTAATTCGGGTTTTTCGGAGATTTTTCTGATACATTTAAAATAAACATATTAAACATGTCGGATAAGTTACATTGGGATAATGATTTTAATGATATGTCTGGATTCAATATTGCTATCAAAATAGTAGCTTGTAAGAAGTAGAGAGAAGTTGGGATAAAATAATTAGTAGCCAGGTAATTAGTAGTCACATTGTGTCATTGTCCCCAAGTCTCATTATTAAAATGTAAATGAGTGTGGGATTTGTGGTTAAGTAATTTGTTGTGATGTATGAATGACTAACATTGCGATTTGTGTTGTTGTGTACAGATGATAGGAGTGATGAGTGTGTTCTTCATCTGCATTTCAATCCTGTCATTTTGCCTGAAGACGCATCCGGACATGCGGGTGCCGATCATCGTGAATACAACGGTGGAGACGTCAGCGAATAAGACGGCGTGGACGCTGGACAAGACGGGCACGAATCCACACGATGCCTTTTTTTACATCGAGTGTGTGTGCAATGCGTGGTTCACCTTCGAAATCTTTGTCCGTTTCATCAGTTCCCCTAACAAATGTGAATTCATTCGAGCCTCCGTCAATATCATTGACTATGTTGCCACCCTCTCGTTTTACATGGACCTCATCCTTCAAAGGTTCGCTCAGCATCTTGAAAATGCTGACATTCTTGAGTTCTTCTCTATCATCCGTATTATGCGTCTTTTCAAACTAACGAGACACTCCTCCGGTCTCAAGATACTCATGCAGGTAAGTCTACTAACTTGAATATATATATCTATATATACCTACTTGACTATATAACTAGAATGAAACGCTATTGTCTCTTTATCTGTCTGACTCATTCACTTTCCCTTCCTCATCCAATATTCAACTGCCTGGCTACTACACACACGTACTACACATCAGTGGATAGTAGTGAAAGGCAGTTTTCTCCTTTCGTCGCTGCTGCAGAGCAATGTCCTGACTGAGTCCTGTCTCGTCTCCCATTTCTATTTCTGTTGTGAGCGAGTAGGAGAGGATTGATATTTACAATGGAGTGTACGTAATTGATTGGAATTGTGTCATTATTTTCTTTTCAGACATTCAGGGCATCGGCCAAGGAGTTAACGTTATTAGTGTTTTTCTTGGTGCTGGGCATCGTCGTATTTGCCAGTCTAGTGTACTACGCAGAGCGTATTCAGGCAAACCCTCATAACGATTTCAATAGCATTCCTTTAGGTCTTTGGTGGGCTCTGGTCACGATGACCACTGTAGGATACGGTGAGTCTCTTCCTTCTTCCTATCTCATATTCTTGTATATATACTCACAAACTCAGCAATATAGTTATAGACATAGTGTCCGTAGTATTATCAGCCGTCCAATTAGATTAAACGGAGATGGGATCTGTGTGCGTTCAATATTCGTGATGTCACTTTTGTTTGCATTTTCTAGGCGACATGACTCCCAAAACGTATATTGGTATGTTCGTCGGTGCCCTTTGTGCCCTCGCAGGTGTGCTCACCATTGCCCTTCCCGTTCCCGTCATCGTATCTAACTTTGCCATGTACTATTCACACACACAGGTAATCTATCTAACCAATTTGTAATGTCATCACTAATAATTCAGGAAAATTCCATTTTATGACCTAGAACTAATATGATAATATGAAATGCAGTTAATTGATGCACATAATATTGTAATATACAGTATCATCTAGTTTTGCATATTTAAAAAAAAATCTAATGATGAATTGTGCATATAAGTACCTACTTAAGGTATAGTTAGCAGATACGCGAATATATACTGCATTATTTGCATTGTTTCCCAGAAGTGTAATTGGAAAGAAGAGAAGGGTATTATTGTGTGTGTAGGTATATTATATATAGTTATATAGACAGACGAATGTTTTCCATTTACGACTAGTGAGGATAATAGTTGCTAGTCGTTGTGTGGAGTAAGATGGGAGTGAGTATATTTGTAATTGTGACGGTGGTTATTTAGTGGTGGGGATGATTGTAAGGTAGGGATGTGTGTCGTCCTCGTGATCATAACATGTCTGTCTGCATATGTACGTACACAAGGAGATAAAGAGAAAGTCTGTGGACAGAGTTTCACTTATGACATTTGGGTAAAAGTCCCTAGGATACAATTGGCACACCTGCCTGCTCTATAAAGCATTGTAAATATTGAATGTGGAGAGGCGAGAGGGATGGAGAAACATGATGTCGGATGTAAGTGTAAGCTGTAATGAGAGATGCAAATTATTTGTTGGGAGAGGCGTGTGGAAGGTCCGGGTAGTAATGCCTTCTAATAAAATCCTCCTATTTCTACATGCATTGTGTTGAGAAAATTAAATTCTAAGGACATGAATGAATGAATGCTGAAAGTGAATTTGATCAAACAATAAGGACGAAAGAGTATGGGACGAGAGGACGGAAGTGCATAGCCACTCCTGCCCTGTCCTGCCTAGACAACTCCATTCTCTCATTTCTGCGGATGACGACTCCGGTGATAGGACATTCGAAAGAGAGAAAGTCACATATAAAAGTCCCTTGCCTCTGGCCTTTTATATTTCCTCCGCTCCACTCACTCCTCCTATTCACATCCACCAAAGTTTTCGTTCTGATTTATTCCGCTGCCTTAATCTTAAATGTTGCCAAAGTCAACTTAAGGCAGGAGTTGGAGTCTGATGTGTCCCTAGGGAGCACTTGACGCATTAGTGCTTTCACCCAAGAGAACATACAACTCTTAGCTCAACCTGCCTCATTTGAGCTAAACTTTTCTTAGTATTTGACTTGTACTAATAGTGCCCGGACCCGGGTTCCCTCTTAGACTCCCACATTTCATCTCACTATTCATAGTTCCAGTTAAAGTGGCTTTTAGTCAATGCTCTATGACCTCCGTCCTCGGTTCAATGAGCCCTACCTTTATCTTTTGAACATGTCACCACAACAAATTCCCTTAGATATCTATTTATTAGGAAAGCAATAATAATAAGAGCACGTAGAGAAAAGAATGAACTTTGACTCAATATTATTATGTAGCAGTTTGTGTTCTCATTTCATTAATCATGTCAGGTCATGTCATATGTAATAATATTATGGATATAAATGATAATGATAATAATATTTGAGAAAAGAAGGATTTGACACTGTTGTGTGTTTGGATGATTAGGCACGAGCAAAACTTCCAAAGAAACGACGACGGGTGATTCCAGTAGAAACGTTGAGGCCCCCTCACCATGGTCCAGGTGGTGGGCTTGGTCCTGGCGGTGGTCCACCCATAGGTGCAGGAGGTGCAAGCGTCCCCCCTGCTCGTAGAATGAATGCTCTTAAGCAAAATAATCCGACAAAGGACATCCTCTCTACTCCTAAAATGGGTAAGACTTACTTTCACTACTTTCTCTCTATATAAAATAATTAAATAGGACTAGGAAGTAAAAAATGAAACAGTCCTGGCAGTTTGCGTCTATCTCCAATTAAATTAAACAATTTCCTCGCCTACTGATTACAATCAAACAGTGCTCACATGATATATAAAACATAAATAGTAGACAAGTAGTGTAGTGGTAGTTTAATCGGATTCTAATGTTTCATTTAATATCATACATACGTAGGTACTCTACTAAATTAGCGTCCTTGTTGATTGTAGATTGCTCGAGGGCATCTTTCAATATAGCTCCAATTATTTCCTAACATTTTTATTCTTGTAGAGTACTAAATATTAAGTAGCTCCTGTAATTGTTAAACGATATCATACTAAAATACTGATGACTGTTTTCGATGGATTTATCATGTCAGGAGCTTCTACTTTTTGCGATATTACCAACTCCCTTTTTTGATTTGATTTTTTACAATAATGAATGTCTTGTCAGCACTGAGAGCATTATTATTATTATTATTATTATTATTATT
>JAAAYG020088243.1:0-16647 GCA_009936455.2 Tomocerus minor | reverse complement strand
ATTATTATTATTATTATTATTATTATTATTTCTGTAGGAAAGTAAAACTAAAAATCTAATCTATCGCATTGATATTTGTTTTTACTTTTAAGTTGGATTCGTAACAAAGTATATCTCCAATGATAATTACTAACCACTAACTAACTACTCTAGATGTTTCTATAAATTCACACGCTGGTTGATGAACATGAGTATGCAATATGGACGTTACATTTTAATTGCATTTCATTCTTCCTGTTCACTTGACTTCCTTTATTTTCTGTTGCGTTTCTTCTTCAGTGGTGAAAGTAATGTCTAATGTTTTTCTTCAGCACACTTTTCACTTACTTTCACTCTCACACTTTTTTGTATGTTAGCCATTGAATTTGAATTGAACAATTATTTTTGTGTACTGTACTGACTGAGCAGCAAGCAGCGGCAGCTAATTATATTATGGTTATGTAATTTAGTTGGATTCTTAGAATAGATGATCAATTTATTCGTTTTTAACTTAATTCATGCTTTTGTAGCTACTCCTTTTGGAATCAAGATTTTTTAGTGAAAACTTTAAAAGGCTAAACGTTACAAAAATATCTAAAAGTAGGAGCCAATTGTCGATTGTTGTTCTATGTCAAGTTGAAATGAATGAAGGGAAAAGGAATCAACGATTTACGAGTATTCTAAATAATTATACATCTATATACGTTAAACACTTCTTGTAAAGTTATTCGCAGCTTCAATCATAAATTTTTGGATTTGCAGAAGTCGGTAGGAAAATACGGCCAAGCAATAGAGACTGACAAAGTAGCTCAAGTAGTGCCCACGATTATAACAATGGACTTGCATTGATAATATGCTGATGTTCATACACTGACAAGTTAAATCTTTCATATAAGCTAACGACATTTATTACAAGTGCTATAATTATAATATTATCTATAGACGACAGAAATAAACTACTACTACGTACTTAAGCCCAAAAAAGTTTATATAAACATCAAATGTAAATATACTAGGTCTTAAATTATATACCTTTAATATATATTATTATCACACATCTCTTCTATACTTTCTATTGTATTCAGTACACATATTGCCAATCAATGTGTCATCATCATCTCATACTATCTAGCAGTCCTCATCATTATATTGAGTGACTGCTACCAATATCTCAGATTACTATTATACATACTTCTCGAACTATAAATACCTAACTAAAACCTACCAAAAATTATAAATAAATCATTGTTACTCAAAATTTTTACATACCAAAAATGAAGCACATTCATTTTGAATCGTACCTATACTGTTACTTACTATCTACTACTATATTGTTAGATCTAATAACGAAAAGATGATTTGAAGGATATTATTGCACACACCTATTATCAAAGTACCGTAGTAGCCTCTATTATAAGAATAATGCCTACGATACTGCTACTATACTTCCTTAATATAGTACCTACATAATAAAAAAAGGATATACTACTACATGCTCTACTTGTTTACGTATTCTCTGGAGTGTGAGTGACATTCGTGATGTGATGTTTTGTTGACAATGTTGTGATTCTTGCGGGGGAAATTATTAAGATTGAAATATTTGAACTGGCTTTGACTCTTTTGACTTTTGAATTGAAAAATGACAATTTGAAGCGATGAAAAAGGCGTGGAATCGAGCTCAAGATCGACAAGCGGGACAAAACAACGCCTAACTCAGATTTGCAACAGCAATAGTTCTTTTCCGTTTTCTTTCTTTGCGGGCAAAGGTATTTTCCTTTCCTCTTGATGTCTTGTCGTCAAGTTGTTCTTTGTTGTTGTTTTTTGTCACAATGTCGTCGTCACTGTGTCACTGTTCTTTTACTTCACTTCTCTTTTCGTTCTTATTCTCAATTTATTACTAACTCCATTATATTGTTATTACACTTTATATATAGTACATCACGTCTTTACAATCGTTATCTGCCACTGTTGCTCTTTTTCTCGAATTTCATAACTTTCACTAACCTTTCACCAAAATCCCTTATTGTTATTAATCCACTCTACTTTCCCCCTCAAAGTTTCCACTTAATGTGTGTGCTATTCAATCAACTAAAAGTGAGCATACTATATATTTATGTAACTGTATATATATATATACAGCTTATTTTAATTTCAACATGTTTTCATGGGAGTGTTGACGGATTTAAAAAAGATTTTCACTGTCCCAGATGTCGTAAGGAGGAACAATGAAAATAGATTTAATTTCTGAATAGATGAATGGATTGAATTATTCCTCACTTGTTGGCTTTCCTTGTCTTTGTCATTTTCCTTGTTCCATTTCCCAAACAGTGCGTTTAATTTCCTTTAATTTCTACTCCTAGACAATTGCCTTTTGTACTACTACTGGTAGATAGAGTGATAGATGTAGAGTAGAAGTAAAAGTGCGCTTTCACTGTATATGAATGTATGCATGGAATGAGTATACAGGGACATGTATGGGCATGCATTTACATGTAGCATGTCATTGTTCCTTGCTTATCACAAAAGATTTAGCAGTGAAGTTGATTGATTGCCTTTTATTACATTTGTCACTGTTCTTTGGTCATAAATCAGAATTTGATGGCTGGCACGACCTGAATCATCTGCTGTAGACAACGTTCGTTGATTGTTCAACGTTGCCTTTATGTTGGAGTTCTAAGCGAAGCCATTTGCATCATTGTGCTTATCAAAGCTTTGCTTCTTATTACCATTTCTGTTTGATGATGATTTGTCACATTAGTAGAATGTGTTAGAAATGTTCACAACAGCAACCACCTATACAGCCAAATAAAACTCATTCGACACGTGCATATACTTAACGTATTACGCCTTCTAACATCTATTAACCCCAACCTCAATTTGACGAAATATTCTAATAACCTACCTATAGCTATTTAGTTAGGAGCCCTTTCCTCTATAAATGACTGACGTTATTTATTCTTTGCTTACAATTTCGAACAATATTTCTCACACAATTGATTTCTTTTGCTTTTCCACAAGAAAATATATTTTATTTTCTGTAGAGGTATTAGTTATCATTTATGTACTTCAGAGACTTCTAGTGACACACAGGAATTTTATGCGTTAAGAATTATAGTGGCGACTGGGCAAATGCAAGGTCTGGACTAAAGTGTGACAAATTCCTATGTCATTGGTGTTTCTTCCTTGGTTTTATCATTTTGTGTTGTTCGTAGACAAAAATATTTATCTTAGTAGACGTGGTTGACAATGACTTAATGTTTATTCATTAACCAATCATTATTATGTTTTATTATTTGGATCTCTATAACTTAATCATCTATGTACTACTTATACTGAATCTATAGTAGGAGTAAGGTTGTTTGTGAATTAAAAAGCGTAAATGTATCCCTGCTGCAACTGTGGTTGTTATTCTGCTAGAGAAAAGTGGATCAGTTCCTAGATAGTGTTGTGTATTAATAAGAGTTGATTTTGTAGCAGAAGTATTAAGTTGAGTAGAAGAAGCGACAGTGCCGTGAAAAGAGAATTAATTAAGGAATGAGATTGATTATTATGAGTTTATGAGTGCACTGTCGCTGTGTGTGTGTCTGTGTATGATGTAGATCGTGTTTTGTTTGCGTGGGGATGACAATTACTTAAGAATTGTACAGTAGGCAATGCGTTTTCCGTGTGTTATGGAAATGTTGTGATGTATGAATGCCATTATTATGTCTGTGATGTCATGTCATTGTTTGCAAATGATGTTCTGTGTATTTAAATTGATATAATTCCCATTTGAGATCGTTAGCATTAATGATAGAGAGCAAGTACACAATGACGTCATACTTAAAACTATCATATAGTTCTTTCTCTCTCTCTCTCTCTCTCTCTAGTTGCTCCGTCCGTAATGTACAAGTAAATGTGAGTTAATTATTAATCGTATTTAGTCTGGAAATCGTAGCAGTGGGATTGTCATTGTAATTGTACTAGTGAGTTGACTAATTGGAATGCTGACACAGAGAGAGATGGTGGGAGAATGGTGATACTAATCTGCCCTTATATTGTTTGTTTAGTGGGAGTTCCCAACCCGGTCAACGGAATGGAGAAGGACAAGTCGTGAGTTCAATCTGTGATTTCAGTGATGAAGATTTTCTTCCTATTTGCACTCTTTTGGGCACAAAGTCTGTTGCTCTTCCTATATATATCAATCACGTAGTCTCCAGCTTCGGTTCGGTTTTTGGGAATCCCGTCTCTGTTCACATATGATATTACTCTCCTATATAGCTCCTTCTCAGTATCATCTCATCCATCAGCAACAAAACAACCTTTCTGTTCTCTCAGTGACTCTTTGTACAATGCTCATAGTCATTGGTTTACCTGCGTACAGCTCAGTAGACGCATCTTCTTCGTTTTTTCTAATTGCAGATGTATCAAGGGGAGAGAAATTATTATGTACTTGTACCATGACTAGTAAAAGTATTCGGTTTTAGTATAGCCAACTGCCAGTTATCTATGCATATATATAATACGTATACCACCATATGTACTTATACTTGAATAATATTTGTACTACCTTCAGCAGCAGTGCAGATACTCAAAAACAACGCAAAAATGTATTGTATTGTAAAAGTAAATAACGTTTACTACCAAAATGTACGAAAGTAGAATCCAAAAATATATTTTGCTTAATTCTTTTAGGATTTATGTATACTATTGTCAGTATTCTTATCAGATGATGATGTTTACTACATTTACTCTCTTTATCAAATAATTTAAGTAAGGTAGACACAAATATGTAATTGCTTATTCATTAAATTACACAAACACCTGCATCATTATCTGTGTATGAATAAGTTATGTATAATTGTTAGTTGTTAGAATTTAGAATGTTATCAATATATTTAGCATAACATGTATGTCTGAGTTGTAAGGTTTTAGCTATTACTACTGTTGCGCACTATATGATTACATAATCCTTTTTGAATATTATAAGTACGTACAATATGTGATTTAAGTCTTGTACTATTTTTAATGTCTGTAAAAAGCAGATGATTTGACATTATAATATACGATACGACAATGGCGAATGGAAGAAGATGATCAGTTTCCAATTGAAACGAGTGGAGTGAAAAGAATTTGAATTAATTACAAATCTCTAGCCACGTAAATACATTAAAATAAGAGAGCAGAGGGGGTCCAACTGGACTTGGGACCAATGGGGTGGACGCTCGCTGGTTACTCAATAAACTTTCAATCCATCTCTCAAATAACATTTACAATACTAACAATACAAGCTTCCTCCTCATATAGACGCCTCTATACTCACTAGCTATAATAAAAAATACTAATCTCCTGTACACTAACCACACACACATCACCTATAATATTTCCATTTCATCCACAATTTACAATTAGCACAAGTAAGCCTCTCTAAGTCCTTCAACCTGCATATACACCTAAAATATATGTACATGTACCTACTTAAAAAACACATTTATCTGTTGTAGGTTCACACACTGCAGGACACAATGAGACACACAAGCTTCTGCATCACTTTATCTTTTGACTCACCCACACCCACCTGACCTAGAATGGAACAAAGGTTATGATTATTATTAGAGAACAAAAAATACAAATGATAGTGTAGATAGTAGGAAAGGAGTCATTATAAGGGCCACCATTGAGTATCAATCAAGGAAAACATTGTCTTATCTCTAAAGTTTTTTAACATTTTTGAATTATCTAAGAAAAGATGTTTAACATGAAGGATTAAATATTTCTTGGTTGTATTGTAAACGTCGGTGAGTGTATAGGGAGGAGTTGAGAACAAGTCAAAAAAGTACATACATTACATACATACGATAGAGGAACTCTATTTATAGAGCGCAAATAATACAATAATCAAGAAGGACAGCAAAAAACGGGCAGGTACATAGTACAGGTAAATTTCAATCCGTTAACAAAAAGGTTTTGTGTAGGAAGCTAGAGGTAGAGTAGAGCTTCTGGAAATCTCGCTACACGTACGTTTGTCAAAAAGGTTTTCTTCCTGAGACAATTCTATTTATGTCTGTCTGTCAAGTTATGCCAGGTTTGTAGGAATGCAAAGGACGTGTGCATGAACTCATAGCGTGTGACTTTTCCGCTGAATAAACTACAGAAATAAATAAGTGTGAGGTAATAATAACTTATATAATAATATAAGGATGATAATATTAAATGATAAGATACTTTTCCCAGGAAATGCATTTTATTTTTACAACCATCCCAAGAAACCCAACGAATCAATGAATGATACATAAAATGATAATACTAATTAACTAAGACGTAACGTATTAGTCATTATTATTGTACAGTATAGCAGTACGCAGGTAAATACGTACTGTGCGTACTAAATAGTATGAGGAGTGACAATGACTATACTACACTACTATACATACTATAATTGTTATTACAATATACGATATAAATAAGTACAGGATTAGCTAACGTATGTTAATAATGATACTATACTGATGAGAATACTATTTAAGTCATAAAATAATAATAATATACTCACTTCCAGTGATTTTTATCATACAGAAATTTCGTTGAATGAAAATTGCGTGTTACTACTTACAAAAACTACTAAACTATTGCATACATATGTAGCTAATGTGTAATCAGTACATTGAGAGAAAGTTATTATGACGGATTTTCTGTCCTTTTATGATGATGATCAATTGATATGATACGATGAGTGTAAGTTGACGCCTTGTACGTTTACATTACATATGGACTAATGTTATTTACAAGAACAGCAGCAGTACGATTGTTATTCCTTTATTACTGTTCAACACTAGTCCTCTCTCTCCATCATCTTCAATACAATAGTCAAGATAAAGACAGACACATTATATACAGTCTCAATCATTATAGAACCATACTAATCAAATATCGTGGAAATAGTCTGAGAGACAGATCTTGTAATCTTCAACCCTTTCTGTTTTATATATAACCCCGTTACGTTATCAAAGTTATCATCTTACACATTATTATATTATGACATACACACATAACATAACATAATATTATGTAGACTACCAAAAATTACAGTAATACAGAACACAGGGAGATTGTTGATACTGACATTTGAGTCTCGTGGCTCCCAGTGACAGAAATAATTTTGGATTTTTAAATTTTACTCGTGTTTCATCTGGTCAATTAAATAAAACTACACTGTTGGCTATTAACGTTGAATATAACTCTCGACTTGTGTCTGTCTCATTCTATTTCTAACACCCTGTAAACATCCTTTTTTCTTATTCAGACTTTTAAAGCCATCCGCAATGGTACACCTTCAACTTTCTCTATTAGGGCTATTCATTAATAGAATTATTTGCATCAATGCGATTATTATTATAATCCAAAATTGAAAAATTTGTAAAATAATACACGTGTGCCCAAAGGAAATTACTCTCTTGTTGATTGTAAGCGAGAAATTGTAATCTTGCACCAGTGTCAGAGTGCCGATTATTTGAAAAGACTAGCAAAAGCGCTTATTGTGATTATGTATGAAAATGAATCCCCTAATCTAATATTATTATATAAAATTCCTTGAATTAGTATTGTCACAATGGAATTAGTCGTCTGAAAATTATTATACATACGGAGCTTAGCTAAGATTGTTAGTATTGTTAGTAGTCAAGAAGCTTAAAGAATTCCTAAAAGTTATTCATCAGCATTCCCTCCGTAGAAAGATTTCATTCGTGTAGCTACTCCTACGACAGTGAACTCATGGACTACATTTCCAAACAGTATGATTTTAAATTCACCAAAGTAACTTCCAGGAACGACAGGGATGAAGTAAACAATAAACTTCTCGGTACTCATTGCTTTTACTATGAGCTTTGAAGGGACGGCTTGAAAGAACACCGGCTGCTTTTCCTCTTCCAAAAATTCCAACATTTCACGTAAATGCAACAATTTCGTATGTCCATCTTCTGTAATTTCAAATGGTCCTACAAATGGAGGCGGGGTTATTGGAAGATCCTCAGGAGGAGCGCTTTCCTCAGAATGCCGTGGAGAGCGGAGAGTCGAACGACGACTTCGTTCCGAACTTTTTCGTCGATTTTTATGCTTCGTGTCCTTGGAATTAGCACTGCCACTACGCCCACTAGTAGCATTGGAATTCGTTGAAGGATGATTTTTATTATGAGGAATCACAGACCCATCATTATGCCTGTCATCCAATTAAAGAAAAAAAAATAGAGATTAGTCATGATATCGTTCCAGAATATTTATTTCCCTATTAATTAGGCTATCTTACACCGTAGTAGTATTGGGTGGTGTTTCGACACCCGTCGTGGGAGGAGCAGGGGGCATTTCCTCATCATCCTCTTCAGCCTCTTCTTCATTCATTTCAATAGACAATTTGCCCATAAATGGGCCGATGGAACTCAATTCAAGATAAAATGGTATATCTCCCTCACTGGGATTAATTACCTGTGAACATATATTGTTTCAGTTACTCAACATTTAATGGTGTTAAAGGATGCAAACAAAGATTCGAAGAAAAGAATTTACTTCAAACTGATAGCTGCCAACAGACTGAGCTTGTATCGTTCCAATGAAGATCTGACTTTTCAAAGGATTGATATAAAACTGAGGAATCACGGCATGACCTCGCATCGTCAGCTGAATCTTACTGTCTCCTCCGAAAAGAAAAATGCATTCCTCTGCCTGTAAATAATACAGAAAGATCTGCTACAAAAAGTAATCATGTAACTTTCGAGAATCGCGAATCTTTTCATACCTTTATCGTCAAATAGATTTTCATGTCATTTCTAAACTATGTCGCTTCATTCTCACTCTAGTAAAGTTATTTGAAGTAAAGAAGAAAGGAGAATTGACTCTCTCTTTACATGGTATAGCATTACGGCATGAAAAGATGAAAAATGTCCCATTGCTTGCATCTTGAATGTCACATACCCACTTTGTAACGCCGTTCTCGGAAGATGTATGTGATAATGCAGATGTAAGAATTCAACGAAGGGAATTCATTGATTTCCCCGTAATGCAGTAATGATTGCAAAAGTTGTAAAATAGAATTTGAAGAATTGCGTTTACCTCTAAAAAATCCAAGGGTTTGAAACGAACTCTCAAAGTGAAGATATCATTAGGTTCCATTTTCCGTAAAGCATTGCATTGCATGAAGGGTCCGTAAGGATTGAAAATGTCCATTTTCAGTTTGTGAGTTCGACCACTGACATTTGCAAATTTAAATTCACGTATGGCATGGTTTCCTAAACAAACGGCTCCAAAGTCTACGACAGGAGAGTCATTCAAAAGGATGATATCCGGATGAATCATACCGCACTTGACGGTCAACAAGAGAACTTCGATATCTCCGGAACTATCATAAATGTAGCAAGGCAGAGTGTAAATGGAACTGCATGGTTTGGTATGCTGCATCAACATTAAATGTGCTCTTTGGTATTCAGGACCATTGACGGGGATTGAGTCCGTGTCAGGCGGGACAAATTCCTGCTGCAACAACTGCAGTAAATGATCCCGCCGATATTCCAGCTCAAGTATTCTACGTTCTTTCGCCGAAATCTTTTGCTCAGAGCGTTGTGACGCTTGTGAGTCCATGGATAAACCCTTGGACCTTGGTTTAGCCACTCGACTACCTGCTTTACTCTTCCTTCTCTCTGAATCTTTCCTCTGTGTCTGCGACTTTTCAGCCGCCTTTTTAGACGTTTTACTAGCACGCACGGATTTCTCCTTAGTTTTCTTTCCTGACACTTTACTGGACTTTATGCCCAAATTATCGGTGCTCTTAGATTTCTCAGTTTTATTTTTCAACGAAGATTTCTTCCTTTTCGGTATACTGCTATTACTTTCTCCTTGCAACTCAACTTCCTCCTCTTCCTCTACTACAGCTTCTTCCTAATTTAAAATCAAGTTCACAAGTTCACTGTATATGCGATGTAGCCACAATCAACGATTCGGGAATGTTAGTTTAAATACCATTTCGTAATGAATCATTTTCATGACATTTTCCAATTCATAGCTAATCAGACCTTTCTGAGCTATAAATGCCTTTTCACTTTCTCTCAGTAAATGTTCTTTTATGTCCTGCTTAGTAATTATAGCATTATAGCTGACGACAACTGAAACAAACTGTAATAACAATTCATAATCAAAGTCAAAATTGGAGGAAAAGATAAGTATTAGCCAATAAAAATGAATTTTTGAGGTATACTCTCACCCCACCCAACTCAATAAACCCTGAATGTGGTCTAATTTCAATAGGAATATCCTCCTCAATTTTAAAGAAAAACTTATGAGCTAGTGCCGTTGGGGAATTATTCCTCGCTTCTGCACAAAAGAAATCAGTTAAAATTAGTATTTCTACCAGTACTTCTAAAACCCAAAAACTTTTTGGGCAAAAATTACTGTTGTATTAGAATTTGCTTCCTTACTTATCAGAGGAGCAGTAGAGACGACATCTATACACGTATTTGCTACACTTCCAACACAAGTAGCTGGAAACAAAATCCGAGTTTGCGACAACTGAACCGAATTCGGTTTTGCCCTCAATCTTACAGTGATAATCTGCTCTTGCCTTTCCAAAGTCTGGCATTTTAAGTAGTAAGTACGGTCCCCCTCTTGGGTTTCAGTCACTGATACCAAGATATCAACAGTCCGCGTTTCAAAGGGAAGTAAGGTGATGAAGCCAAAATTTGGCTGCACAGTAATTATCTATAGCAGTAGAAGGAAGTACTGAGAAACTGAGTTTTTGTCTTAATATGTAAAACTCCAATTTACGCAGTTGGAGTATTTTTGTATTCGAGATTTTCAATTACCTCTGGAACATCGACGAATGCAATGTGTTGGACCACCTGGCAATAAAATGAAATTATGAAAATGCTCAGAAGGACTAGGAGAACGGAGAATGATTTGGCATTGTTTATAGGTGGAGAATAGAGGAATAAATACCATTGAAGGGTTGTAGATTGAAATTTCATATTTGACAGTCTCAACAGCATAACACTTCTTAAAATCGACTGTGGTGGGTGTTATTTTCAATCGGGTGTTGGTAACTACTGCCAGAAATGTAGTTATTATAGGAGAAGGCAAATCCAAGGGAAAGTTTAAGTGGAAATACACAGGAAAATCAATGATCCCATTTGCTTTATCAAAAAATTCAGAAATATCTCGATCTTCTATCATTCGCAATCTATCCACAAAATTTTAACCAGTGAATTCGAATACTTATTGTCAGTAGTACATGAAGGACTAAAATAACTTTCTTACGTTGGGTGAAATTTAACCGAGAATTGGGAAGGCTGATAGTTGAAAACGCTAGCTTCTTTAGGATATACAGATACATAATTTTTCAAAGCGGGTGGGACCGTTGCGTTTACTTTTCCACAACCCTTCAAAGGATGAGTGACATTTATTGATTGTTGATAATTATGATCTGCAAGTTAAAAAAGGTTGATTTAGAGCAATCATCATAATATTATTTCTATAGGGAATCATGCAATGATATATCTAAAACTTTCAAAAAATTCCTACCAATCATGCATATTTTCAAGTTGGTATTCATCGGATCAAAAATCACAGGATTTTCTACAGCAACACCTACGACTTCAAGAATCACCTTCAAAGTAAAAAAGATTTGCAATAAAAGATTTAAACAATTAGAATTATTATGATATTTAGATTGTGAATCACTTCGTACGTTTTCCTCGGAAGGATCGTCAAATTCGATTTCAAATGTTGAACTAAACGTGTCTACACATGGAGGTCGAAAGTGAATACAGAGTTTTCGACTTTTCCCCTGTACCAGCGAACGCTTATTATTAGCAGCGCAATAAGCGACAAACACTGGCTCAGTCACGTTAGTAATTATTTCATCCAGAATGTTTGCGGCAATGCTTTTTTTTTCATCTGTATTTGCTTTTATCACATTTTTCATCTTCTTTGTTTTACTTGTACTCTTAATGGGAAGCTTGGGAGGTGTCTCTGATTTGGGCTTTTCTACAGGAACTTTTTCTTCGGAAATTTCGGAATCATTTTTGGGATTTATGGAATTGTGTGTGTGAGGAATAGTTTCTTTAACTGATTTTTCAGGAGAAAGTTTATTTGTTTTCATCTTCTTTTCAGCTTTTATAATATCTTCAACTACAGAGAAGACACTCATAATTGAAGAAAGAGGCGAAAGTAAATCATTATCTGTGTCCTTTTTCGCTTCCGGGACCGGTTCTGGTTCAGGTCCAGGCACTTCATTGGGCTTTGGTTTAATCCGTTGTATGTTTCTGACTTTAGCTCCTAAATTTTCTATTTTCACAATCATTTTTGCCGACGTCCCTGCAACAACTCCATCAAAAACAGCTTTTTCTGGCCTCAGTTTAGGAACAAATAGCTTCTGAACGCATTCAATGGGAATCTCAAACCCTCCATACTTGTGTTCAAAAGTTAATTTTCCAGACCAATTTCCAAGTCTTGTGGGACGAAAGGTAACCAAAAAAGAATAATGAAGACCTGGGAAGATGGGAGTAGGAGCTTTAAAGGAGATCTTGATCAGATCCAAAATTGAAGGCCCTAAGTTTTTAGTAGCAGAAAGCAGTGGTTGGGCTACCCCATTATTTAGCTGTTGAAGCGAACTTGATTTTCTCGTATGTTTTGATTTATGTTTGTCTTTTTTATCCCTGCTAGCAGTTTTGCTCCGACTGTTCATAGAAGGAAGACTTTGCTGTTGCGGAAGAGCCGTCACATTTTCCTCAGACACTTTATGAGGGTTCAGATCAATGAACTCAACAAAATTGAACCCAATTCTTTCATTACTTATATTTCTCACAATTACTTTTTTCTTGTATACCTTTCCGAGCTCAAAATCCTAGAAATACAGACGCTTTGATCAGAAATACTTTATTACACCCATGAGATAAACTATGAAAATCCATGGAACCTTAATCTACGGTCCTTGTTTGAGGTGTACTTACCTTGAAGGAAATTTTGTCAGGCAAACAATGAAAGCAATTTGAACCATGTTTCTTTGAATGGATCAAAGAAGTGTCACCACCGGCATGAGCCATTATCGTCATATCCCTTTTCTTTTTCTTCCGTTTATTTTTCTTTCTAGAATCTTTCGTTTTAATAGAATTTTCGTCTACATGGTCACCTTCTTCAGAAAAGTAACCCAAGTAGTTCTCAGTCTCACCGTTCCCTTCTCCGTCCTCTTCATCTCTCTGCTCCACTTCACCCAGTTCACCCTCAAAACTTTCCAAATCTGTAAATTTGAAAGATGGCCTTCCTTTATAGCTACTAAGACCATCTTCGTCCATCAAGTCCTTCAATCCTTCAGATTCGGCAGCAGACTTTCCCCTTTTGCCCAAAGTTGATTTGCGTCGTTTTTTAGACTGTTTAGATTTAGTAGACCTTTTGGAAGCACTGCCGAAATCCAACGAACCACTGCCCGATTGGACACGACCCCTGTTTTCATCCGGCATTTTTTCGTCAAGAAAAAGTTCATTATTATAGCTCACGGCTGCACCTTCCGATATAAGAACATCTGTGGAGGAATCTTCCTTGGTATCGGGCAATTTTTCGTTTTTGATTTTCTGGTGTCCAACCTTACCTTTATTTCTTTTAACTTTCATCGTTGTTTTTTCCCTATTATCTGGCTGCACTACTTTCTCATTCACACTTTGGTCTTCCTGTTCCTCCTCCGGTTTTTCTTCTTCAGGGATGAGAGTTTCTTGAGGTAGAATCCCATACATTTCTTTACGCTTCTTCAAATCCCTCTCTTTTTTCTCTTGAAGTCTCTTGGCCCAAATCTTGTCCCATTTCTTCTTTTTGATTTCTTCCTTTTCCTTAGCAAGGTTCATTTCTCCTAACCTCTGGGCAAGTTTCTTGATTTCCTCCGTCTCTTTTTCAATTTTAGCTTTTATTTTAATGTTCTTTTCAGCATTTTTGAGCATCTGCTCGTGCAAATAAGGGTTTTCCCCAGCTAGTAACATTTCCTTCCGTTGAGACTCCTTCGCTGCCTCAGCTTGGTTCCTTTTCTTTTCTTTGATTTGGTGCTCAGCCCATAGAATGTCCTTCTGCCGATCTAACTCTGTTTTCAAATGACCAAGAAGTCGCTGCTGATTGCTTAGTTTTGACTCTCTATCCCCTTCCAGCAGTCGCATTTGAATTTCGCGATCTCTCATCGTTTTTCGGAAGTATTTCTTCATTTTATTTCTCGCTGTTTTGGCACTTAACAGTTTGGCATTGTGAATTTTCGTTTCATGGGCTTTATTGGCCATACTCAAGGAATTTAGCACATCTTTCACAGTTTGTTTGTGAGCGTAGCGTGCGTTCTTCTCAATCATACTTTCTCGTCGCATCCTTCTTTTAACCAAGAATTCCCTGCGAGAGTGGTACATTTGGTAGATACTGTCTATCTCCTTCTCCATTTCCAAAGAGAAAGCTTGATCTGCTACACTCGCTTCACATATCTCTCTCCTATATCCACCAAACAATTGTCAAACACTGAAATTATAATTGCCAATTTAGCACCAACAGATGCGTGCAATGAAAATTGATTTCTGTAAAATGTTTTCCTTACTGTGTTTTTTGCAGCTCATTCATCAATTTTTCTTCCTGCTCAATGCATTTCATTAAATGTCTATGCTCTGTCGATTTCTGATTTGCCAGTTTCAGTAAAGTCCCACAATCTTGGCATCCTACTATATGTTCATTAATGGTCTGCTGGTCTTGAGTTATCTTTTCAATCTTTGCCTTTACTTCCTGCAATTGTGCTTTGATCTATAAAATTAACAGTCCCGAAATTAAAGATTTTCCGTAGTAAATCCTTGTCCTTAATATAGCATCGTAGTTCTAGACTGTAAAACGTTCTAAACACCAACAACACTAAACAGGGATAATAATCATTTTCTCTTTTCCCACGTTAATCCATACAAATATTTCTACGAACCGAATTTTCTCATACATTGCATTGCATTGGCATAAATTGTGTTAGGCTATTGGTGTTAGCGCCTTTATACAGAGTTTAATCAAAAAAAACAGGAACTTATTGATTAATTGATGACACATCTCGTACACATACGCATTAATTATTCTTTCTCTTCAATTACATTTTGGAAAAATCACTTTTAAAAGTGAAAGTGAAGTGAAAGCTTAACATGCAGAAAAATACGTAAAGAAACTGGTGTGCTTTGTGGGCGTAAAGGAAGGAAATGTTATTTACGGGGAAAGTCGCACTGTCGACTTGTAATGACGAAATGTTATAAACTTGGTGAATATTTTTGCACATTCTTCCTACATATATTTAATCGAAGGCACAGGTGTGTATAAAATCATTGTGAAAAGTTATTTATTTACTATTGCAATCTTCCTCGTAAGTTCATGTTGGGCATCCACAGTTTGCTTTCGCTCTTCCTGCACCTTCTTCAACAGGATCATTTTTTGCATAGTAATTCGTGGCTCTGGTTCTTGGCCCTCAGGATCCCATGCTCCTCTTTTAATCTTTGCATTTCTATCTGTGTTGGCTTCTGCGTTGGGCCTTTTGCCGTTAATCCTGCTACCTCTCAAAGGAATTAAAGATTTCATTTGTTCCTTGCAGCTCAACTGCTTATCAAATGGCTCATCTCCAGTGCTGTGCATTTTAGTATTTCTTAAAGAATGCTCACCAATATTATATGCAAGTAATCAGTAACTGACTGGCAGAGACAGCCACATGCATAATACAATTAAAACATAAAATTAGTACTAAAGTCTTTTGTAATCTATGCTTCAGATAATGAAATGAGATTTGTATCACTTCACTTGGGGTATTTCCTGCTGTATTGATCTCTTGTCAGCTCATAGTAAGCAGAACTTATGTGAATATCAATTTATTGGTGAAGTTTCCAAAGGAAATGTTCCATGTTATAAGTAAGCAGATTCTTGTTCAATTTCTAAAACCAAGGAAACGTCAATTGGATCAATTGGATGGGGATCGGAAAAGACCAATTATAAGGAACATGGACCGTGTATCTGGGGTTCCCTTGGCTTTCTTTGGCATTTAAGAAACGGCATCCTTCCGCTCACTGCTCACTATCATAGATCCTCTTTGAGGGGGGGGGGGAGAATCCAATATCCTTGGATAAAATTGATATCCACGGACTTGTAATGTTCCCTCACAAAATACTATCCAAAATTGCTTGGGATTGGGATGAGACTATCTTTCTAAATTCATGTCATGTCATACCCGAATTCTGAGTTTTATTTTCACCACGGGCATATTTTATGCTCTTTTTTGACATAATATTATGCATCCCTTTTAGTACTATATAATCGGAGTAATGAAACCATCATCGGTAAGACTGTTACCATATTTTATTTTATTAGGTACCCTTCTTTGGTTCACCAACAAATTCCAACTACAACAGAACAGAAATGACTATGTTGTTTTGAAGTCAATTCTCTGGAAGTCTGGATTCTGGGAATGGGACTGAACTTTCTGTAAAATTAGTTTTGTCCTAAAGTTCATAGAAGTCCTAAAATAAATGCATGGAGATTTTGGAGATTCTCAGGAAATACGCGTATTTTTACGTGCCACGTACGAGCATCATACTATACTCAGTGTTCGATATTAGCCGGCTTTTTAAGATTTTGGCCAGCCACCCGGCCTACAATGGCCTACAATGGCCTATAATG
>JAAAYG020088232.1:22863-35031 GCA_009936455.2 Tomocerus minor | reverse complement strand
GGCATTTTGTTTCCCACTTTTCCCACTGGGAAATTGGGAAGCTTCCCACTTTTCAATTTCCCAGTCGAAATCATGCTCGTTATTTCTTCCTTACAAGTTTGCACACGTAAGGTATTAGGATTAAAAAAGTAAGGAATCCCGATTTCTTTTTATTACCATTACTGATATGCAGTGAGTGCTGAGCACTATATACATCCCCAACCGAACCTATTTGCTTGAGTCTATAATAAAGTGGAAGCTCTAAAGCTTACTACACACGGAGAAAGTTAATCAACTGGTGAGTAACGAATAGATTAAGAATATGAGCTTTCTCTTTTCCCCTTCAAACTCTATTGACTCTTACCGGATTTCATTGCTCTTTACAACGAGGTGATGAGTGATGAGTGATCAATGTATCGTGCGCAATGTTAAAGATTTAATCAGTCATACTTGCAGCTTTGCGAATACGCAAATTCTCTTCTGTGTGCACGGAGAAAGCATCTTATGGCACACTTTCTCCATCTAGTTTGCTTTTAGGTAATTATTTCGTGTAGATAGTGATATCTATACAAACCAAATAATATTATTATTTTTATCGTATGACTTTTATTTAATGGGCGATCTATATTTCTATCTAACCTATCTATCTATCTACATTCTATCTCTTACGCCCAAGAGCAATTAAAATTTTCCTAAGCCATTCTTACTGAGTTTGTAGCTTTGATGGGCTTTCAATTAATTATGTCCTCCGAAATATCTCAACCTGTTCAGAAGTTATTAAGCAGGGCATGAAGAGGGCAACTTATGCCTATTAAAATGAACAAAAATGCCGTAGCAGTTACATTCCAAATTCAATGAAAACTGTATGGACATTCAGTAGAATCAACAATTAGCAATATGTTTTTGACCGGACCCGAAATTCAAATACAGTAACAATTGGAGTTTTAGTTCCTTGGACATCACAGATAGCGGTAGCCAGTGCAAAAGTCCAAAAAGCCAAAAAGGCGCCGTTTTGCCTTTTCTTCCCAAAAAGGCAGCCTTTTTCATGCCTGTTAGTAATGATCAAAGTGTGAATCATTCATTTAGCTACACCCTGTACATAAAATACAATCATTATAGCAGTTAGCAGAGCCAACTTACCTGATGCTATCAGGCCAGATTAATTTGTGAGTTGTGTTTTTTTGTAGTGTACAGAGCGACATTAATGTCGGCAAAGTCGGCGTTATCGGCACGTAAGAGGGATTCAGCTAAGGAAATCATTGTGCGACATTGTCCATTTGACAAGCTTGAGACTTATGTTGCCACACGCTCTAAACTTGCCTGTCCACATCCAACCACCATGCCACTTGAATGCCACCTGCTGCAATTACATTCCACAAACGTACATAGTATATTATATAGTGTGTACTAACTCTATTCTCAGACCACCCTTAAACTTAATTGCAGCACCAAGCTTGTATTGACGTTATAAAAAGTTTTTTTCCCTTCATTGTCACTATATCTACTACCTACTTATTAGCTTAAAAATATAATATATATATAGGTAGTATATATATATGATGTATAAGTTACGTTAAATTAAAATGAGTTGTTCTCTAGGCAGAATGATACGTGGTGGGGATAGTGGGGAAATGGAATTTAAATTATAATTACGAAACTTAAAATATAGGTAGCTTGTTTATGTGATTAACCCATCTAAGGGTTTTGTCACAAAACAAATCATAGCTAGTGTCTCAAGAGTCAAGACTAACCGACTGCTTATTTTAATAGCGTCAACCTTTATAATATTATGTGGATGAAAGCTAAGAAAGGCTCATGATACTCACATCACAATTGGGACTGTGTATATTTATAGATGAATAAGATCGGAAGTAGGAAAAGGTGGTGTAATAAATGGAATAAGTGGAGGTGAGGGAGGAGGGGGCTAAATGATTGGAATGCGTCTAAAGAAGCGGAATCTCGGTGAGTGCAGACTAAGGAGGCTGAGGATAAGCAGAAGGATGCGGAGACGTAGTTGGTGGCAGTTGCAGGGCTGTTCCTGCTCCACGGCTATGGCATTATAACATACTTCTCGAGCTTCGCATCAGAGCTGAGTGACTTGACTGAGTTTTGGGCATGGCCAAAGTTTGGTTCCCACTGAGTTCCTTCAACTTGCACTGAACCATTCGGAGTCCCACGTGCCCTCACTCTTCTTATCCGGCACGTGCAATATAGCATCCAGCCCTCCTAGCCACACATACCAGACACCATATCTCCATGTCGTAATATACACAACCAAAACACAACTCTCCAACTCACTCACCATAATATCCCTCCTCAATACTACCTACATATACCTACACTACATCGTATATATATACTATATATATATATATATGTATACATACATATATATATATATATATAAACAGAGACCTATTATTGGGATATACAGCTTAGTGTAATCAGTTCAGTCAACACACTTACACAATACATACTCCGAGCTATATTCGGTCGTGATCTTCTCCTCTATGTTTATAGGAATGATACAGATATCATACATGGTGGGACTGTGGGACGTCAACCAAGAATATCAGATTGGGATTACTATATAGGTATATACTTTGTGGTGATAGTCGCTATACGGAATTCCATGTAGATAGAAGCAGCATGAGACACATTAAATTTGCAATAATATTATGTTGTTCGTCGTTATCTAAAAAGTCTTGCATGTTCAAAAATAATATAATGTTCTTCTCTTGTGCTTTAGTCATGCTGTATCCATTGTATCTATGTGTCTCATTGGATGTAAGAGTACAAACCCCTTTTTATAACATGAGAACTGATATCATGCGACAAAGTCCGTGTACTATGATACTATGTATCAATGATATAATGAAATCAGGATATTTAACTATGTGTCTCCTTGTCGGCCTCCATACCTATATATAATAATAATGTCTTTTCGTTCTACTTCTATGCTTACTCCTTTTTCTTCATATTCTTGTAATTTATAGAATGCCATTTTAAACAACATGAATTATTAGCACGTATATGTATAATAATATAAATATATCCGTAGGAGTAGTGTTTGCATTTCTCAACCGATGATCCTTTCGTATAGAAATCATAATACAAAGTTGTAATATAAATGCTAAATATTAATTCCTTAGTAATGCATTGTTTTGTTGCTAACCTTTGAGAGTGAAGAATTCTAAGTGGATAACTATAAGAAAACAACGACAGGTTTTTAGCAACATAACAACTAGCAAATTCCAATTTTTAGATGGATAAATCATTACTAATCTAAAATTCATATTTAGAGCTCAGGTTAGGGGGTGGGTCAGAGGTCAAGCCAAACACATTTATTACGATGAGTCTGAACGCTCCAATTCGCGCGTAGCGCGACAAATGCGATTTAGCCGAAAATTTAATGAAAAATAGGTCATTAGCGCAAAAGGCGGGAATTTTCTTCTTATCAATATTCTTGTTGTCTATCACTTAGGTGCATATGCATGCAATTAAGTTATCGTAAGTTATTATTCTTATGCTAGTGCTTTCCATAGAAGAGCGAAGAGTATAGGAAGTGAGCAAGTAGTCAAGAGTCTGACACTGGAATGAAAGGAGCATAAAAATGCTAAACAACTTTGTGTGCGGTTCACTTGACTGTAGTGGTGGCAGGAGTGAGTGAGGAGAGGGAAAAGAGTATGGCTGAACATACTGAGCACATAATAATATTATTATTACATCGCATCAAGCAATCGCATGGCCATGGTTAGTGTATCCGAAGGCAGGGAGCCATCCATCCATCGCAGCTTTCGAAAAAGTTGGAGGAGATGCCCGAGAACGGTGAGGACTGTGATCTTCTGATCTCAGTCCATCTTCTCTAATAATCCCATCCAGTAGTGGTCCACTAATGGAATGACTTTCTGCCCGTACCTGTGCTACTCTTTCATTCCACTTATAATTCATCGCCTTCAGTCCCTCTCCCTCTCCCTCTTCAGTCTCCAGTCCACTTTCAGTTCTTTTCCATTAGTTCCTCCACTTCAATCTTGCACAGTGTTTTTCAACTTGAACCTCTCTGCTACTCATCCTCCCACTCCATATATACATATATACTTTTAATAGCAATCTGGAGAAACTGCTATTTAAAATACAAACTTGTTAAAAACAGAGACGAAACAAATTTTTCAGCAAGATTATGTGAATCTCAATTTCAAGTTTCTATTTGGTCTCGGAAGAACTGCAGCAAAGGAATGAGGACACTGTCATTACCTTTGAACTAGGAATTATATGAATATATAAAACATCTCACTGGTATAAAAATAAATAGTTCAGTATTAAAATTCTTTGTAATACAATGAATACATTTGTATGGATGGCTTTCTTTATAAATTTCACTGCGATTCAAAGTTTGTTAATAAAAGGAGTTCCTCAAAAATTCTGTTGCCTGTGCGTCTCAAATTTATTTAAATAAGCTTGCCATTGATAATTATATCTTCGACAATATTTTTTGTGTTTAGTTAAGAGTACCAATAATGTAATGAAAATATAGCAGGTAGGGCTGAATATGCGTAGTGTCTTCCGGCATGGAAAGCAGAAAATGTTGTGTTCATTATGAGTTCGTTCATTCTGTTCGCACAACGAACACTTGCGCTCTCACTCATTGTCAGTGTGTAGCACAAAGGAAAGCAATTATTTCTCAACGAGGACAAAATACAATGTGAGTAATGTGTGCTTACTTGACCAGCTTTCTCTATATTTAGAACTTTGCGTCCATAATTAGATCCAAGAACATAATTGAAAATTTCATTTAACAATGAAATTGGGAGCTCCCATCTGGCTGAATGCATAAACGCAGCACGTGAAACAAAATTACTATATTTACAAACACGTAATCTCTAACTCTGCATCTTTATGCCTTTCTCTCTCGTTGACAAACAAACGGCAAACAAAGGATCTTCTTTTTCCGATCCCCATAACCAACCTCCCTCACGACTTGTACATCTTGGGAAATAATTGCTTTCCCATTTGCAAGGGAACTGGGAACTATTAAATGTGAAGCTAATAAAAACCAATGTTGTCTGACAAAGTTATTTGAATCTAATTCCATCTAAATGAAATTGTAGAAATAAGAGTTTCACAATTTCAGAGGGACACTATGCATTGACTGAACTCTTAGTATTAAATACAAACACACTTAATCAGTGCTCGATAATTAACACTCCGTGTGCCATAAAATGAGAGTATAACGGGCGACGCGGAGTGGGCGTGAAACATAATTAAATTATCGATTGCATATTCTCATTGGTAGCTATTTAAAAAAGATTACACATCTTTATACGAAAGTAACAAAACGTTTAGAAAAGCATTTACAAACGTGTATCAAAATTTAAAACAAGTAGCATAGAATTAAATTAATTAAAACTGAGATGTTTTGCTAGCTTCCTAAAAATATTTCCATAATTATTTCCTAATCAAATCACGTAGTATCATATGATAAATGTTTGATAATAATTGGGAGTAACATAAATCTAAAAATATTTATGTTGTTGTTCCTATCTGACTGTTGGTACAGAGTACATAGTTGGTCACGTTCCGCAACAGTAAATGTAATTGAAAGAAAACCACGGATGCAGTTCAAGTGTAAAGGTAGGTAAATAAACTGTTGTGTAAATAAATGTAGCGGGGTAGGGGGATGAGAGGGTGGGGCAAATTTTGTCTATTTTTCTGGATTTCCTTATTACGAGAACACATGACTCAATACTGAAAACAGAATTCAAAAAAGTTGAATTTTAAGAAAAGTGGGTGGGGTAGGGGGTGGAGAGGGTGCAGCGATTTCGTCTATTTTTCAGGGTTTTCTTATTGAGAGGACACGTGACTCAATACTGAAAACAAAATTCAAAAAAGTTGACTGCAAATATGAAAAAAATGGGCTCGGATAGATACGTAGACACATACACAGACAGAACTTCAAGGCATTCTTATAATGTAGATTCCGCTACTTAACAAGGGATCTTTGGATTGAATATGCATAAGTTTATGTAAGTACAAATACTTAATTCACCGTATTATTATTTTATTATGCAGTGAGATATTCTTATCAAAATGAAATCAAGTAGGTATACAATAATCTGGTTTGTATATTTAAAGACGCACGGTGATTGTTTTGTTAGGCGCATGTTTGACAAAAATCAGTTTGGCGAAAAGAGCTTTCTAAATTTTTATACTCACCAGTTTAGCGATTCCAAAATGTCAATTTGGCGAAAAATAGGATTCATGTTGCAACAACATCACAACCTTCCACAATTACATTATACTTAGCAGTCAAATATTAAATATACTAAACTATCGTATACATAAGTTACAAATCGTTGTAATTTAAAACATACATAAATACAAACGTTGAAGATTGTGGATGAAAAACAAAATGGCGAAGAACATTTATGAGTAAAAATTTAACAGCGTTTTAAAAGCAGTTCAATGAAGAAGACTATCAATGAACAGTTGTTCAAACAAAATTTTCTACATTTTATATCCAGTTATGCTAGCTTATTTTAGCCGCACATCAAAGGCATCAGCTCAGGCATCAAAGTGTCTTGAAGTAATTAAGAGTTGGAATGCCCTTTAGTTCTCAGTACCTACTCCGTTTTCTCAATTGCTACTTATTGTTACATACTATTGCTATTCTTACTATCATTGCCTCCATCTCATCAAAACACGCATCGCATATCTTTCCGTTTTGACTAACATTAATAAAAATACTCATTCACAAGATGTTTGATACTCAAAATTGGAGTAAGTAGTTAGAGCGGTGAAGAAGTATATCTCTTCGTATTAAAATTCTACCATTTCTCTGAAACTGGTTCGCCATGCATGTTAGCCTTTATGAAGGCAGAGAGTGTGAGTGTGTGGAGTTATAACAGCGTCCAAACTAAATCATAACAATAAAATTCAGGTACTGTGCTCCAGTTGTTGGAAAACGAATGTAGCCTTTAAGTGTTATGTCATGCACGGGTGCTCTGGAGGAGCAAAAACTATTTATTCATTTGCTTGCTTTGTCACATGTTACGTTACATACATTAATGGAAAGGTACCCATTTGTATTTCAATTCCCCCTGAATGTCTACTCATACAGACATAATAATATAGCCTTGAAAAAATAGCTGCTGGATAGCACTCGTATATCTATACTTATGTCGTCCGCTAAATGTGTGTGTAGGAGATATGATGTTAAGATTTACAATACATAGTCAGAGAATCATTGTGAATGCTTTAGAAGCTCTGTGCTTTGAACTCATGAACTGAACTGGAACTCAACCATTGTTCGCCTTCTCCCACCTTTTACTAATTTCTCCCACCCACCCGGGAGAAATGGGAGAAACGGGAGATATTATCTGTACACGTATTAAATCGCTATTGAGTAGGTACTTATAGTAGAGCAGGAATAAGAATTTCACTACATTGCATTCAATTCAAAACAGATTTCTTTTAAAATTCGGAATTCTTTGTTTCTTAATGCATCACAAAGTGATTTAACAACTCATACCAAAATTCCTTGCAATACGCTGTAAAAAACTGGTGAACAAATCTTCCAATTAAGTGATATAACTGATTGTCAAAATTGTGGTTCCCAATTTCTGTATTGCCTGTAAGAGGCAATTATTGATAGTGCATAAAAGGCAATTCTATTCTATACAACTGGATAAATTTAGTATCGTAAACAGTATTTTGATTTTGATTCTTTTATCTAGTGCCTGCACGCTTAATGTACTAGCTTTTCCATGCTACCAATTATATAATAATGATCCTTTCAACTGGATGGAATAACACCATCAGTGTTTGGATTGGACTTCATTCTTAAACTACAATACATGCATTCATTTTTTAACGAGGTACAAACCCTAACATTTCTCAGGCCTTAATATTACTACGTTATTGAGCATCAACATGATGGCAAAGAACTGTCCCCAAGGGGAAGGGCTGGATTGATATAGTCAAGCAATAGTCCTGAAATTTGGCTTGACCCCAACAACACATTGACCAACTTTGAAGGAACTACCTTAACTCGTTCATGAGTTATAGATTGGAAGTGGTGTATGACAGATAAAACGACGGAATGACGTATAGATAGTGACAGACGCAACTATTCCCTGAAAGACTAGCAGAGCTACTCATAATAAACGCAACTCATCTTCACTGCGAAGAAGCTGAAGAAGGATTTTGTCCTGAATCAACTCACTCCTCTATTGCCTTTTCGATTTACCACTTTTCTTCATTATCTTCCTGCTGTACTTGAATGACAAAAGAGCATCTCTCGTCTCATGCAGTGCATATTGACACAACAGCTGTTGTATAAAGTGATGTGAGTAGGTGAGTGTGTAAATACTGAAGAAACGGCTAAATCAAACAAAACTAAAATGCTTCAGCCTCTATTCTTTTATCGAATGAGATGAGCACAGCAGCGTCTTTTGCTCTGTAGTTTCTTTTCCTACTCACACATGAATCTTATTACTACCCTTCAAGTTTAAAACATTCTTTTAAGTAGACATAGTAGCTCTTTTCTCAGGAACTCATTTTTAGTTTATTTAAATAGATATTTCAATTGTAGGTGATGTATTTAAAAATGAAATAGTAAACTATTTTTCAAAGAAATGAATCTATTTCAAAACATAAAAGAACTGCATGATAATAATATTGTTTCTATTCCTGATGTTTACCAAGAAAAGATGTCAAGCGCAAGTTAAAATTCTTATGTTGGGGGACACTGACACATTTTGCTATCATTTTATTAATCGTCGTACTGTAAATCAGTATTTAGAGCATGTGTGCATGTAGCGACTTATTAACAAGGTCTTTACAAAATACTATATGGCTATACCAAACTTACTCAGCATTATAAAAATAATAATAAATGATGCATACACAAAGGACAGGTTACCATGTTATCAAAAAAAAAGAGACAGGTATCATTCATTGTCAGCGATCTGTTTTAAGATATAATCAGCCGAATGAAACTATTGCAATGACAAATACGTAGATTAAATCACGTTTGTCTTCCTTGAGAATTTTTTGTTATAGTTGGATTGGGAGATGGATCTGGATACTAATTGCATTTGAGTAATCACCCAGCCATCAGATCAGTGTTAGACATTTGAAACCACATAAAGTCCTCCTTTCCATTGTCAACAAAAGAAAAAAATGAAACCCGACACTACTGGACTACTAATCTGCTAATTAATAACACTGGCCATCACACGTTGTCATTACTATTAATGAAGGACTCGGATTCTTAATTGCTCACTAAAGATAAGATAAACAAACGGACGGGATAAGTAATCATTTGCCCCATCAAAGCAGCTTTCTGATGTCTGAGGGAATGTGAGATTGTTAACACTCAGCAACCGAAGGACGGATGAATTCGTCAATGTATATTGCTATTGCCGCTAATATAATAATAATATTATACTTCCAGAATAATACATTCAAATAACTAAATTCTCCGAACATTCTTTTTAAACTACTATTATCTGCTTTAAATGTGTTCACATTCAAAGCATCATATTTTCATATTCTGGTTAAATCAAAGATATCAAAGACTCATTAAATTGTTTGAAGGTCCTATCACTGATAGCTATCAGCTTGTCAATGAAACCCAAACATTGCATTGATCTCTTTACTCAAGTTATTTTAAACGTTTAAAAAGTTGAAATACCTACCTAAAGTATGCTCACTCTCTTCTATGTAATGTACATGTCCCAAGGCTAATACCACTGTCATTACTGTCTCAAAATATCCAATCGCATGTTTTGCTGCATTGCAAGTATGGGATTTATTGTTGGGCATTTTTTTACTACTTTACTGTGGTAGTGGTAAGTAGTAAGTAGTAAGCTGTTAGTTCAATAGGATTTAAAGGGACTAGAACGACATCTATGTTATAACGGAAAATTTTAATTTCTGAGACACAAGTGAACACTTTTAGTACAATAGAGGGCAGATTGGCAGCTTTATTTTATACTGAAGTAGATACAACATAGAAAGTTATCTCATGATGATGATGGTGATAATAATAATATTATTGTACCATTTCAGAAATGAAGGTGGAATATTTGTCTCCATTGTCTCATTCGCCCGAAATGCATTAGGCATATTAATACATTAGTTATGTCACCAGCATTTCATTAACTTCGTTGTAGGCGTAATGTGCAATTGTCCATTGTGAAAAATTGCTTTCAAGTTGATTGCATTATTCATATTTTTCGTCAAGTTTTTATAGACTAACTTTTTGTTATGTGTGGTAAAAGGAATATGTCATTTATCTCAGAATTTCATTGAGATTGAAGGAATTGAAGCTCTCTATTTACATTTTCGTAAGACTAATCTGCTATGCTTTGCAATGGGTCAGATAACTTTCATTCATTGGTAAACTCATTTGATGTTTTATATTTTATTGATAGTTGTAAATTATCAATAGTTTAGGAATGCATTTTTTTAGGGAAAACGTGCTGAATGAGTTACTGAATGTATGATGTATTTCAGCGAAAATAATGCATCCGATGCTTGAGATTTTTAGCCCCGATGTATGAATACTGCATGCATACAGAATTACGAATCATAATTCATAATAATATTAATTTATCTATGTTTTGGTACTGAGGCGAATATAGTTCTTTTGCACATTTACCACCGTTCATTAGCATACAAGTTTATGCATCATCATCAACTCAGAATCACAACAACCGTCGCATCCTTGCTTGACTTGATATTACTGGGAGAAATTCCTCATTGCTTATCGTCCTATTATTGCAGGGCATTTTGTGAAATTAATATTTAGCTGCAGCTAGCTTGCAGAAAGCATTAAAAGGAGGGTAGCCGGAGCAAATACCACGCTAATCGTGTCTTTTATTTTGCCCATCTACAGCATGGTTGCATGACTTGGGTCGACTCAATACAAAGAGAATCAAATAACACGAAGTGCAGTGGAAAGTGGGACTGCTGTTATATGCAGTTAGGCGAAGAAGACAGTTCAGAGTTTAGAGAGAATGGAGGGGAAGCATGCGCATAAACACAAATCAGTAGTAAATGTAGGTATGTTTAAAACATAAGCGGCTATATAGGAATATCGTCTCTGTCTGTCTGTCTGATACTAACAGACGAGACACCTACCTGTATTAGTTTGGTGCCAGTAAAAGTGCTAAGGATACCTTGCAGTGTACTGTGATGTACTGTGCTTTGGAAAATGTGATTAGGATGATAGATGGACAAAATACATAGTAAAGTATTTTGACAATACTTCGTTCGAAATAGAAAAATCAGTAAGGGACACGATACTGCGTAGTCATTACGAGGCAGAGTGCAATTTATCACTGTCTGTTGGCGCACTAACGCAGAATATCAGTGACTGAGAGGGCTTACGCCAGTGACTGCGACTGAGAAGGCTTACGAAACTTTTGTTCTAACTGCAAATCAATTGGCAGGGTGCACAAGTCTAGATAGGGCGACAAGATATTTGAAGGTATAAGATTATTCTTTTGGCGGGGCTCGTCTATACGTTGGTTTAATGGTGCCACAGCTAAGGAATGACTTTTGACGGAGTCCCAAATAGATTTTTTGCTTGTAAAATTTAATTTTTCCAAAATAGATTTCGGCCCTTAGGAATTTTATAAAAATATTTTTAACATGTGAAAAGTATTTCCCTAACGTGCAGATTTGTATGATGTCTCTAAATACTGCAAAAAATTCATTTGGTCATAATCGAGAAATCTAGAACTTTTGGGAAAACCTTATGGGAATTTGACATGGGTCTTTCATCTGCACGCTACCAATTATGTTTTCGATGTTAATCAATTTTTTAATGTTAAGTTAATTAGTTTTTCACTTGTAAGTTTATCAGTTCACCGTTACATTAATCAGTTTTTCACTGTTAAGTTAATCAGTCTTTGACTGTTAAGTTAACCAGTTTTTCACTGTTCAGTTAATCAGTTTTTCACTGTTCAGTTAATCAGTTTTTCACTGTTAAGTTAATCAGTTTTTCACTGTTAAGTTAATCAGTTTTTCACTGTTAAGTTAATCAGTTTTTCACTGTTAAGTTACTCAGTTTTTCACTAGGTATCAAGTTAATCAGTTTTTCACTAGGTATTAAGTTAATCAGTTTTTCAAATAGGTATTAAGTTAATCAGTTATTCACTAGGTATTAAGTTAATCAGTTAT
>JAAAYG020088232.1:0-22763 GCA_009936455.2 Tomocerus minor | reverse complement strand
TCACTAGGTATTAAGTTAATCAGTTTTTCACTAGGTATTAAGTTAATCAGTTTTTCACTAGGTATTAAGTTAATCAGTTTTTCACTAGGTATTAAGTTAATCAGATTTATTTTCACTGTAAATCTGCTTTGTTTTCTCTGTACATCAGTTTCATTCCCTACCGCCATTTTTTACAGCCGTATCGCAATGGAGTATATTTTTCGGAAATGTTTATAAGCTATAGTTTGACTTGCAGCAAAGACTGACAATGAGTATATTCCACTATTTCCACTACTCTTAGTCAGGTCGTCGTTCCTTCGTGTGGTCCTCTGATAATAAACACACATAGCCTAGTGTAATTTTGTGTTGTGCTCTATATAGGTACCTTATTAATATCCTATACATTCATTCTTTATTGACTTCACTGTCCCAGTGCTGGTGCCAGTAATAAATAGAAAGAAAGGATATTTTGTGCTCAGAAGTCCTGTCATCTGTTCCATCAAGACTCTTGACTCGTACATCCAGATCTTCATCGCCGTCAAATCGTCACCCACTGGACAGGGCACTACTTGTGACTTCAACTTCATGTTCATTCATTCGGCTGATCTTACTGTGTTGTTACATTCAGGTTAGCCCTTTTCCGAGGAATGGCAGAAGCACACTCGGCAGTTGCATTTTCGTTTTCCGTAACTCATGAAGGTGTCAACGTTAATTTTGACCGAGAAGTTCTTCATTTAATCTGGTTGTCCGGAGTCCGTTCATGGAGAAAACGAGGAACTCGTGTCGTTGTAAGTTGTTATTCTTTCTTATAGGCCATAGCAAAACATTTGTTTTAATCCTTTAGCCGTATTTACTATATTATTAATATTACTACTCTCATCAACATCATTATGGTTACCTCACCTATGCCTTATTAAATGGTGGGCTAATCTCAATAGTGGGACTGCATTTAGTCAGGTAGTTTGTTCCATATAAAGTTTTGTCAGCTGGACAACTGGCTAATTTTCTACAGGCCTATCTATCCCTGTGCTATTTATGCATTTTGTTTATCAAAAACAAACTTGTTGGGGATGCTGTACCGCAGACCGGTTATTTTGCAACTTGCAACAATGGGCTGCTTTTACCGTAGTGGTTTTTTATTACATTAACTGATAATATCTACTATCTACTAACATTTTTGGTACAGCTTCACTGCTTAGGTCGAAGAGATGGGAACGAGGCAAAACGGAAGTAAAACCTTTTCATTCGGATTGAGTAAAATATAGAAATCCTTTACACACAGCTAAAAGTCATTGGGCATACTATGACAATTCATTTTGAGGAAGATCATCTTCATTACAGTTGCTAGAAAATGTTCGCATTTTAATTTACAAAATCATCATGTCCTACGTTTTGATTTTACAACTACGGGACGGGACGTAATCTAATTCAATTGTCTTTAATTGTATTAAATTGGAGCACAGTTATTGCAATATGAGACAAGAGAAAAGCTGTTAATAGTAGCATTAAAATATTTTTATTTTCAGTACCTAGCTAACTATTTCTCCATCGTTTTGGTTTGAAATGTGTATGCTACCCACTGACCCAATTGTCTGCAATAAAATGTAAAAGCAAGGTTCAACAACTTTACGCATACACGGTAGGAAATACACAGTATATAACAAGTTGCCTTTTGTGAATATATTATTAATGTATATATATATATATACATATAATGAGACGGGTTACTTCTTGTTGATTAGCATTCATAAGTACAGAAATTGAAAGCCAAAGAGTAATGTGTTACAGGGAATTTGCATGCATTAATTTGCTCGTGTTTAGCTTTAAAGATGAGATCATTTTCATCCTAATTTTATTAGAAGAGATGATAGGATGATGGGCCATTTCCCATTGACAAACTGGAAGCGATAAGCGAAGTCACCTTGACTTGCGTCTCGGTTGCATCTCTATGTAGAAATAGATAAGAGGAGGATGATGAGTACAATGCCTAATACCTGTAGCCAGTAGTAGACAACACTAGGCAGCTGTCTTTCTTAGCAGATTGGATACCTGTGCTGTGGCGTATCCGTATGCTTAATGTGTATAGTCCTGCTTGCTTGGCTTAATTTAATGCAAGTTCTATGTAGTCGCAGACAGACGTAAGAAGATTCACGGGCCCTAGCCTAGGTAGTAGGAAGGCTCATGTAGAACAAGCATGCACGTAGGTATTCATTATGCTATGTTAATACCGAACTTTGGACTCTGAGTTTGGACTTTGAACCTCCACGAATACGAATGTATGTTACGTAGCGTGTACCTTGTGTATTTTATTTATTGCACTCACTCAAGTCAATGCTCACTAGCATCTAGGAATGAAATGATAGCATAGCACTTGCCGAGCTACATAGCAGCTACAAGAACTGCCACTAAAACTACAATGAAAACTGGTACAGAATGGACATTTGATGTGGTAATTGTAGTAATAGAACTAGTGAATTAGTACAGCGTCAATAAAATGATGTTGTAGAGGGAGATATCCTTAGCATCATGTGCCTCATCCTTCCCTACGTAGGTACAGAGTAATCCCAAGACTACCCAACTATTGCACATCCAATCCAATAATATTTATCACCTACTCCTCCTGCCTTCTCTATAGCATGGCTTTCACATTAAGAGTGCAAATAGTGATAACAATAAAAAAATCAAATAGTAGGAAATATTTGCTATCTATTTAGGATGATGGATGGCATTACCTTTTTATGGAGTTTTAACCAATGGATTTGGATTTATTTAACCATGTCTGCATCTTGAGTCACTAATTGTTCGCGTTTAGCATTTTAACTAGTGTGCAGTCCCACACTTATAATCCCACTTCAAATTACAATAATGAACAAATGGTGTCAGGAATCGACAGCCAATTTTAAGGTCATTACAGTAGCGCTTAGAATGAACCATGCACGAATGCTAAAGTTATTTAAATTAAAATAGACTTGCATTTTCCCAGCTGGCTTATACTATATATATAATATAATATAATGTATATCAGGGGTAGCTGTGTAACTATATCACCGTCTGGAAACTGAATAGTCAATCATTATTCACCAACTCGTTTAACACGAACCTTTGTCTTGCGTTATCAATCTGTGAGAGTCCAAGACACATCGTAATGTTACATAAAATCAAGTTGGAATAGGTAGGGGAAATTCCAACAAGATTATCACTTACTGGCACTTAGGCTTAAGGATTACGTACGTACGTACTACATTAAAGACTAAAGTTTAATATGTGCGTAATTGCAAATTCCCAATTACAGTCGAGCTGAAGAAAGGCATTAAATTATATATAAATATTTTCGTCAGATGACAATGCAAGTGTCTATTTATAAAAACCTATTTCCTGAGTAGTTATTACGTAGCATGAAGGAGTATTAACGTAAAGTAACAGAACGTAACTATAAGAACTTGGCGCATGGCTTTAATTATCGTCCTTTAATTTTAATGCACAATTTTCCTCAAATAGTGTAGCCATTATCTCTGATCTCAGTGAAAAATGGAAGAACTTTGCACTCGTTTTTTTGATATAATGAAGCTGTGTGAATTTAGTCTTCCAGTGGTGATAATTAGAGGTCATTATTCAATGCTTGTCTAAAGTGCATATGCTTGGGCATATTTATGCCAACAGAATTTTATGGCAACTTAGATTAGTAAGGCACTTAGGTGATCATATTACAATAATATCTCATGTCAAGCTGTTATGGATTAGGCTACTAGTTTGGATTTCTAGAATTATTTTGTGAGAAGCAGGGACTTACTCCTGTGCGAACAGCCCATTAAACAGTTCATTGTTTTTGAAGAGCTGGAGGATGGCACTTGGCATTGTTGTTTTAGGGCAGGAGTTTAGCTGAGCAGTGGAAAATACCACACGCGTAAGAGTTGAGCTCACGAAATGATACAAAGGTGAGAAAGACGTAACTTACAGTAATGATACAGAAATATTGGGAAAGATAAGTAAGTTGCTTGCTAACGATATCCGTTGATTAGAGTTTTTGGTATAACAGCGGCAAGGGACATAGAAATGTCTGCACGCATCCACACTTAATAACACAGAATAAGATGGGATTACTTGCATTTGCACTTCTACTAAGTAGTGTAGTAAGATGCTGCAGGACGACATTAATACATTGATAACTTTATAGGAACAGACATGGACTTTTTATTGTTGGTTAGTGCTGTATGGGATATTGTGACTGCCATGTCAGTTGCATCTATCTTCTCAGTTAGTTACATATATCATATATCTTATTTCAATATAGACTATCGACTAGAGTGCCGATGACCATGGTGTTTATGTTGTTGATTCTTCGACTTCACTCTTTGTACATCTGAACTGTATGTAGTGTCTGTAGTAGACAAGACAGTGTCGTAGTAAATAGTTGTAGTCCTCGTCAGCAAGGATTCTCAACCAGTGTCAATGCAGTCGACAACTTATTCAAAGTTCAGTAATCACACAGAGCTACAACCAAACCAGAAACCTTTTTTCGTAGCATCTGCCTTCTCAGTTATTATCCATTCTAATAACTGTTATTATTGCAGACCAAGTTCTTAGCCAATTCAATTTTCAATCAATTTTAATTCATTATGTAGTTAATGTGATTGGTTTTCCTGTTGCGACCACTTTGGGCAATTCATTTGCTCACTCAACTCAATTTTTATGCAAAAATTTGCCGTTTATTAAGAAATACAACAATAAGTGCAGTTTCATGAATGCACACTATGCAGTGAATAATCTACTTACATAGACTTCTTTTTACCAGAAACACTTGCCGCAGCCGTCCAAATAAAATACATGCATGTTTTTATATTTAATGATTTTTAATTGTGCTACATGTAGGGAAGTGCCATGATTAATATGTTACTCAGTTAGGAATTTTGTGGGGTTTGATACATTCTTAACTCTGCACTCTAGTTTTCTATTCAAAGATAGAATGGGAGCTTTCGACTTGTTTTATTCTGTCGGGAGCTATTTAAAGTTTTTGTTTAGAGTGACTTTTATAAACGTTATTCTGTATATTAAGGAGTCAACAGCATTTGGCAGGCTTTATCCGAGATATCACGTAAGTATGTGTTACGATACAGTCAGTCATCCACACATCCTCACATTCTATTCATTTCAGAAATGGACATTTAATTTATTAATTCCACTGTTTACAATTATAATAACATAATTAGCATAAAGCAAAGAATCTGTGTCATGAAACTGGTCAATTGTGTGTATGTGTGAAAAAGTGTGGAAAGGGGTTAGTGCATTTCGCCTCTTTAGCTTAGTTTTACATGCACCGTGTCTTCTCGTGTCTTCAGAGCAGGTTTCTTCTAAGATGTAACACTTATGGAAGCTGCAAATCCATTTATGCCATTATAAACCTTTGTACTTAGTTCTATACTGGCATTCGCATGTTTTTATTATTGAATCTTTGATTCGTCTATTAGACTTTATAGAGTCAACTGTACATAGTTTCATCCAAAATTTTTATTTCGGGGAGGTGGCAGTGAAAATATTTTCTTTAATTTTAACTTTAATTTGGCAGAAACTGATTAAGCATTATCACTGAAAATTATTTTTTAGTCTTCCCACGTTATTTCCTGTGTGCCATTACTTGGGTTTTTCTAGTTTACATGCATTATTAATTGCCGTGAAATACATCGTTATGCATGAAATATGTGAGACTCTCTGTCAAAATGTGTATTGTGGGATAAATTCCCAAAAATTAGATATTAGTTGCATAAAATGCGTCGTAAAATTTACTACATATTTAGAAGAACATCATGTTCGTTAAAAATATCTTACTATTTTTAAAAAATTGATTAATGCGTCACGTTTCTTTTAACATATCAGATTTTCTGGCAGCAAAGCTATTCATAAATCCCCTGAATTAAGCATTGTTAATTCTAATACATTGGCTTGACAACTATCTTTAAGCAGCTTTCCTGGATAAGTTTAACATAGCTCACACACAACACACACTTTCCTACAGAACGAAACATATATGGTTTAGGATATGGATCACAGTGACATGTTGTATTGCCGGCACAATTTATTTTAATCCGAAGTTCAATATTGTAGTCCGGACACAACGTTTTTATTCAGGTGTGATTCGCATGTTACATTGTCGCTTTTGTGGCTGACAATTATAATTGTATAATTTGAAAATGGAAATCATTCAGGTGTAATTAAAAGAGCAGAGGCTTCAAGTTAAGAGACGCCTTTATTTTTCCTATTGTTTTTTCTCAGCATTAAATATTTAATTGTTATTTGCCAACCAACAGTGTTCACCACTTAACTCGCTCTTCGTGCATTTCTCACTAACGACCATCACGCATATTTTATCCTCTATACTGAAATTAGAACAGAATAACTTTTCATTAAAAATGCAAAGACTCAATCAGTATTATTATTTATTTGAAGATAGAGTACACGCAACTCTTGTCAAATTGTGAATTGGTAATATGTGTAGCCATCCTAAATGATTTTGTGCAGTATTTATGTATTGAATATATGTAGTGGCATGCAATAGCATATATAAGTCGAAAGATATTAATTCCCATTATAGAAAAAGTAACTTCAGGTTTCATGGAGTATACTACAAACTCCGATTGATATGTGTCTGAAGAAACACAATGATGCGTTTCTGTTATAATGTTGTTCATTCACATAATTTTGAAGGACAATAGGAGAAATCGTGTAACGTTCTCAAGGTCATCGATCTAATGAGAATCGCAGATTTGCAACTGCAACATATAAATGCATCATTTGTACTTATTAGTTAAATCCATTGCCCTTCTTAAACCGGAGGCAGCGACAAGTTCCATATCGTTGACAAGGTCCTTTGGTTCATCTGGTTTTCTCTGAAGTGCGTTTTGTTTGGATATGAATAGTTTTACGAACAGGATGGCTTTGTAGAGGACTTGGCATTAAAGGTAAAGGTCTGCAGTCAGGAAGTCATTTCATTCCCATTTAATTGCAGCAGTACAGTAGGCTGTGGCTATAAAGATTGAAAAAGTCGTGTAAATGTAAACATAGAGTTGACTGAGCTGAGGAGCGAATAAAATAGTTTCAGTCAAAAAGTGTGTAAGTGTGAATGACACAATTATTAAAACAATAACAGGAGCATGTGGTGCATGTGGAGGTTGTTTTGGTGAGCGAAGCGAATTACGAACATGTCAGCTACACATGTCAAGTATTATTACAGACGGAATAGCGGAACTATTTGTACTGTGGAGCATTGGCAGACAGGATAAGTAAGAATAATAAAAAGCCAATAAACAGATACATTATAGTATCTTACGTATCAGCAGTTAAACATGTTAACTTGAAAGTGACATGAGGAATTTGTGACCTTTGAGCATTCGGAAAATGAATCAATGGGACAGAATTGCAAATATTTACAACTTGAGGGATTTGTTGATTTAGTTGGCTTACAAACGGCGTAGAGCATTAGGAAGAGATTGTATTAGGCTGAAAAGTATGGGATTGTGTGCGGATGTGAGGAATTCTACTTAATGAAAGAGAGTAGCCATGTAGGAGATTTATAGGAGTAGGTACGAAACTCGTTTTATCGCAAATGAAAGTCAGTCCGTCCAAAGTTCATTTTCTCGAGGATAAAGTTTCAATGAACTGGCTCTGATTTGTCGTTTGCTCTGTGTGTTGTGTATCTTTGAGTGTTTTAATATTAGAGTCTCGAATGGAAATTCTGCTAAGGACAGGACATACCCTGCCCACCTAACAACACGGCGCAAAATGTGTGTAAATAAATGCTGTGTGTGTACGTGTTCGGCATTTTTATCCTGTCCTGACTGTGCCCCACATGACACTTTCATTCAGTTCAGCTCCTCTTCGTCATTCTACAACCCTACTTAGCCTACTCACAATAATACTACCGTCCTATCTTTCTTTCCTAACGCATATCTATCTATCTCTCTTTGCAAAACAAGAGGCTCTAAAACCTCCAGTTAATAGCAAAGTGAGCAAATGCAAAAACTTCACTAACCTTTAGTTGGGGATTTGAGTGGATATTATTTGTACCTGTTGGTAGCAGAGATAGCTGCATGCCTCATAGTGTTCTCATCATTAATGCACAGCTCATCACAAAAACCCTTTAGCATGTGTTGCTCAACTACACTTGTGGTTAAGGCACATTTATCTGCTGTTTCTTCAGGCGAGAGCCAGGATCCCATGCATAGTTCAGGCTCCCATACTCCCATGCCTACTCCAGCAACCAGACGTTGATTTTTCTAGGACACAATGTAAAATGAGAAGGATTTTGGTATTGGGCCGGATTAGCCGCTGAATGGAATCCGGAGCATTGGCAATTGTGATATTAATGCTTGATGACACAATTTAATTGATAGGATTTTGTGCTGGACGCAGGAATGGAGTAGTAATCTTGTAATCCGCACATGTAAATGCCAGCATTATCTCTCGAATGTGATTATTAGCAGGATGCATGGGCATGAAGCATGGAGGCAAAGCTTCAGTGGACGAGGATAGCTTTGATAATGTTTATTCTTTTCATTGAAAGCTGATAATTGATATTCATTAGAATTGGAAAGAGGTTGTGAACTTTGTACTTTGTCCTGTTGCGAAAATAATGACTTGATGTTTTTTGATTTGCAGAATAACATTCGCTGTGGGATTTATCCAGGATCTTTGAAAGGCTTAGGAGTATCTGTAGCTGCCTTAGGCTCCGTTTACTATGCAGGATATGACCCGACGTTTGGAGTGATTCCATTGCTTCAGAACTACTTGCCCAGGCATGTCTATTTCAGATTTGACTATTAAAATAATTCCCTTTCAACGGCGCTGCATTAGTGGCAGAGGCTGATTATGAGATTTTTCTCTGTCCGTCCGCCCGAACAGACTTTAGACTGTTCCGAGTAGACTTTAGACTTTAGACTTAGCATGAAGCCTCTTTCTATTCCGCGATGTACCTCTATTGAATCTCGTGAATAAAACTGGTTTGACTTACTCTTGTTCTTTCAATGCGATTCGTTACATACTCACTTGTGCCCAATGCATTTTCCTAATCATACGTAAGGAGTACTTTTTAAATAGGATTAAAAGCTAAAAGCACAAGTAGCTCCTTAGATGCCTCTCTTTTCAATCCCAAAATGTCAATCGACCGCCTATTTAAATAACGTGTATTTTGGGCTTATTTATGCAGCGGTCCCGTGGGTGAAGGCTTAAGCGTCACAATCACCGGAACGGCTATATGGACTTCTGCCATATTCGCGGTCAGACATGTACTTAAGATCTTATTTCAGTATAAAGGTGAGCTATTAGCACTGTCCCTAACTTTTTCTCACTTTCATCATGTCCTGCGCTTTCAAATGTTGACGCCTTTTGATTTGACCGTGTAGGATGGATGTTTGAACAGAGGGGACGGGGTCGCAAAGTCTCTTGGCCCACCAGCCTGTGGCTGGGCCTCGTCAAAATTTTGTCAGGATGGAACACACCAATGTTGTACAGTTTCCAAGGATCCCTGCCGTCTTTACCACTCCCCAAAGTGGAAGACACCATGGAACGGGTGAGAAATATCCTCAATAGTCAATAATGGAGGAGAACCTTGATGCAAAATTCAAAATTAATCCCTTGGCAATTTTCAACAGACTTTTACATTGTAGAACAGAGCTTGTCTTTTGTGTAAAATATTTTAACTGCATCGTACTTACCATTTGATAATCTTTTCTTTTTATTGAGCAGCCTTTTCCCCATGTTATATAGTTGCTTCCAATTTGCCTGACTCTATATAAATATATTATATTCTCTGTATAAATGCAATAAGATTCTATTGCAACCTTTCAATTTTAGTACTTGAGATCCGTACGACCGTTGCGAAACGATGAGCAATACGCTCGTATTGAAAAGTTGGCACTTGAGTTCCAAAAAGGAATCGGACGAAAACTTCAGCGCTATTTAGTATTAAAGTCATGGTAAGTGAGAATCAATTTAAATTGGATGCTAATTAACTCGAGCACTAAAATATGGCATCATTCATCAGTCATTCTAAGCAATTGTTTACAATAATAAGAGCTCTATGGTTACTCCCTTAGGCTCTCCAACGGTACGTCTAGCCTAAGTGTACTTGGAATACTGGCTCTTACTATTGTAAACAAATACTTAGAATGTCTAATTACTAGTATGTGGTAGACATCAGTATTTTGGTGCATAAAGTTCACACTTTAAGTTTAGAAAAACAAATCGTGATCAACATTTGATTTCAGTGCTCAGACTCCATATTTTGAAGATCGAGTTAACATTTATTGCACACCCTGTGCAGATGAATGGATGAAAATGTTTTTTTTGTGATTTATCAGGTGGGCTACTAACTACGTGAGTGACTGGTGGGAAGAGTATGTCTATCTGAGAGGAAGGTCGCCTATTATGGTGAACTCTAATTTCTACGGATTGGATGCTATTCTTGTTCATCCTACCAAAGTCCAATCTGCCAGGGCTGCAAATGTCACTTACGGGGCGCTGATGTTCCGACGAGGAATAGAAAGACAGACGTTGGAGCCAGTGCGTTGACTTAATGAGCTTATATGAATATGAATATTAAGAGTGATATGAATATGAAGAGTGATATGAATAATGAATGTTAAGAGTTACACGCTCTCTTTGTCTCATTAGCCCCATGAACAGTTGATTATGTGATGGCGTATGCGACAATGAAGCTATTGCATTGCATTAGATGTAATTTTTGTTTGACGTTGACAGATTATGGTCCAAGGGCTAGTTCCGCTCTGTTCCTGGCAGTACGAGAGAGTATTCAACACCAGTCGTATTCCAGGGATTGAAACGGACAGGATTCAGCACATGGACGACAGCACCCACATCGCCGTCTACTGGAAAGGGCGCTACTACAAAATGCCCGTCTACTGCAAAGCCAATCTGATGACACCTGCTGAACTCCAACTCCAGTTTCAGCGGATCTTGGACGACAATTCCGAGCCGGAGAAAGGAGAAGAGAAATTGGCAGCCTTGACGGCTTGGGACAGAACCAACTGGGCAAAGACGCGTCACCAGTTCTTCTCCAAGGGCGTTAATCGCACCTCTTTAGATGTCATTGAGAAATCCGCCTTCGTCGTTGTTCTTGATGAGGAGGACTACGAATTTGATCCTGTGAGTTTCTTGCCCTTCATGTCCTAATTAACGAATCCATATCGCTCCACTAATTGGTCGCAATATCTTGCTCCATGCTCTAGTATTTGACTGAGCACGTGATAATACTTCTCTCTCGCTCTCTCTCCCTCCCTTTTCTCATTCTGCTACTAATTAGCGCCTTATCTCATGCGAAAGGAAATTAATAAATGAATAAATACCAAACACAACAAGCCAATATCAATTCCTAACAATTTTATCTTCCTATTTCCATAGCCTCAAGCATGATCGTGCTTTCTAATTTACTGATGAACAATTTTGAGGTTTAGAATGATAATAGAAAATCTCACAGAGTAGCATTGCTCCGATATTAAATTGATGTTCAAAATGTGCAACATTCACAAACAAAGTTTTGAATGCAATGATTGATAATCTAGTTATGATAATAGTATGCATTGCGCATTGGTTTGCTATTTAATACATGCGACTGTTCAGGTCAGGAATACGTGTCGTCGTATTAGTGTGTATGTATCATATTTTTGCACACTTGACATCTCATGATGATTTATGTATGTCATATTATGTGATTTCAGGAGGACGGCTCGAAATTAGACCATTTTGCCCGATGCATGTTACATGGAAAAGGTTATGACCGTTGGTTTGATAAGTCCTTTAACATTGTTATTGGGAGGAACGGACGAGTAAGTTTCATTCAATATCTTTAATCATATGCTTTCCCTCTAAATTAAAAATGGTCTCTGCAATCAATCTGTTTTTTTTTTTTTGATTTTCAGATAGGATTCAATTCCGAACACTCGTGGTATGGCTAGATAATCATTTTTTATTTCACTGCATTGAATTGTAATTTTAGGTATAACCTTTCTAATGATATTAACGGACAATCATTGATCATGTGTCAAATGAGAAAATATCGATATAATGAAAATGACTAGAATCTCAATAGGTCCATGATTTGATTTTCAATACATTTTTCTATTGTTGTAAGGGCGGACGCTGCGGTAATGTCCCATATGTGGGAATTCGTCTTGTCTGAAGATCTCATTGAAAGGGGGTAATAAAACGAAACCAAATCGCAAAGCAAATGATTCATTTGTACTCAGTTTAAACTTTCTCTTTCTTACAATTCTTCATTTGCCCCAATTTTAAATAGTCCGTCACTGATTAATTTTTCTCAAATTAATTTTCAAGTAATATTTTTTTTGCGGATGAAAGGAATAGAGTAATGATCACGGTGGTTGGCTTTCCCAGGGAGGAAGATACACGTACACATTATGTACACTTGTTTCAGTAGTCACTTTTGTACTATTAGCTTATTAACCACTTGAACTACTTTAACGAATATTCGAATATTAATGAGCACTTGGGGATTATATTAGGGTTTATTGGTTCACACAACACGTTAGCGGCTGTAAAATAACACTGCGCTTGGATAGTGGATTTAGGCTCATGCACAGATCATGATTGAGAGTAGTGCACCCACATTTTGTCAGTAGTAAACGCCTAGGTTATTGAGTAATTATTATTATCGCGTCGTAGTGATTTATGTGCAAAAGCTAAGGATAAAAATGTTGTCTATGTTAGTATTAAATATATAAAAAAATGTGAGATTTTACAATGGCAGTTGGAATTTTTTAAAGGGCTGATGCACCAATTATGGGTCACTTGTGGGAGTATTGCATAGCTGAAGAATATTGTCTCGGGTAAAACGAATTAAAAACGAATACGAATTTTGGGCCTAAAACTAATTGTTGGTTTTGTGCTTGCCAATTTTAATTGACGAAAATTTGACTTTAACTGTGTGACTTTTGACATTTTGTCATCATTAAATCCTTTTGTGGGTAACATTTCCAATTGATTGCTACAGAACTTGATAATGAACCAGATTTCTTAGATGTGATTTCTCTTTTCCAGTTGTGAGCACAATCATAGTACTTATTCAATTTCCTCTTCCTGTACTGAATGTGATTTGTTATCCAATGAAATGTGGATAGCTGAGCTATAATTCTTTACTATGAGTTGTCATAACTGTTGTTGTACGGGAAGGGGCTTCCTTTGTAACTGTCTGTGTCGCATTGTACTGTGAGAGGTTTTGGAGCAACATGTTTCTACAATAGTGCTAGTATTAGACCATTAAAACACTCATGATTGATTGTGTTCGCTAAGTAACCGATGGGGCTGGATTGTGGTGCCAGTAAATGTAGTCTCATTAGAAATCTTCCATTAAGCTCTTTGTTTGTGGTGGCTTGTGCTACATTTCACAGTCCTTAGACTCAACTCTCTGTCAACTCTGTCACACATTTCAGTGGCAGGGAAATCTAAAACCAACCGTTTCCTTACTTTTCATTTTGGGCTTTCAAGGGCTTCTTCCTTTGTGATCTTGGGTGTTTTCTGCACTGTTGGTGGTGAATTATTGCTTTGCTCCAACTACTCATTAACAACTTACCAAACTCTATGCTTCAACTGACCAATTCCTAAGGCCGTCTCCACTCCTTGACTTTAATTTGAATTTAAATAACTGAATTTAGATACGATGCTAACGGAAACACAATCGGACAAGTTGAGGTTGAGCTTCCTCAACCAACTCGTCTCAAATGGGAAATTCCAGCCGAATGTTTGGAAACCATTGAGTACTCTTCTCAATGTGCTCTGGCACTTTTGAATGACGTGGATTTGAAGTTGTACATGTATAACAATTACGGCAAAGGTTTTATGAAAAACTGTCGCGTTAGCCCCGATGCTTTCATCCAAATGATTCTTCAGTTGGCATACTACCGCGTAAGATCCCAACTAATCAATCCCTTTCTCATACTGTCAACCGTGTCACAGTCTGCCTTTCATCTCTGTTTACAAATTATAATGGTGTTTTTAGGACGCAGGGAAATTTAATTTGACATATGAAGCCTCGATGACTCGTCTTTTCAAAGAAGGCAGAACGGAAACTGTTCGGCCCTGTACAATTGAATCTTCGGCATGGGTCGTCGCAATGGATGACCCTAAGCTAAGCGTAAGTTATTTTATTCGCCTTTTTGAGAATGTAAAAATGAAACTTCCCTAATTGCTCTTTGTTCTCTGTTGAATTTGCAGAAGGATGAAAAAATTAATTTGTTACGTAAGGCTTGTGGACAGCATCAGCTAGGCTACCAAAATGCCATGGTTGGAAAGGGAATTGACAGACATTTATTTTGTCTTTACGTTATTTCGAAATACTTAGAGATTGATTCTCCTTTCCTCAAGGTGACTACATAATATATTTTCAAAAAAAACTCAAATAGTGAACAGTTTATGTTTTCATGCTTAATTGTTAAAAACTGTTTGTGATTGTAGGAGGTGTTAAGTGAGCCTTGGAGATTATCCACATCTCAGACACCTCATGGACAAACGAGCAGGCTAGACTTGACTGTTCATCCGGATTGCATTTCAGCTGGCGGGGGTTTTGGTCCTGTAGCTGATGATGGATATGGAGTATCTTATATAATTGCTGGCGAAGATATTCTATTTTTCCACATTTCCTCGAAAAAGAGCTCTCCTGAGACTGTAAGTGACACAATTATTTGGAATTAAATATCATCAACACAAAATATTTTTGCACATTTTATTATGCTGTTCCAGGATTCTACACGGTTCGCAAACAATATCAAGAAAGCTCTCGATGATATCTATACACTATTTGCTAAAGAGGCAAATGGGGTGGGTAAAGGTGCTAACTAAAGATTTATGATATAACATGTCCAGTAACACAAATGTTTCGATGGTAATGTAAAGAATATAAACAGAAATTAGGTTTTATATGGTTCACGTTCTATCACTTCGTTTGAATTTCGAAAACTACTAGTGCATTGATGATTAGTTCAAAGTCATCAGTGATTAATTTCAAAAATTAAAAGGGTATCCACAATGCTGCTTTCTGAGATTTAAAAATCGGTACAAAATTTTGGCATTGCCTAATTTAGTTGAAAGATTTTGAGAGGAAAATTTTCCAATGGAGTTGGATTTAATAAATTAGGCATGGAAATGCGGTGGAGGGGATTAGTTGTGGATTAGCTTACACTAGCAGTAGCATCATTGAGGATATAATAAATTGAAAGCGTCATCTGTTGCAATGCAATTCAAGGGTGAACTGGTTGGAGAAAGATTTTTTGACTGCACGTAACCGTAAATGTTTAGTAATTGTGATTCTTCAGTAGCTCCACAGCTGCATCCAACGATTGAAGTTGTTCAACAAATTAGTGAGATATAATAGTACCTATATAAATATGCAACACTCATTATCACGTCGTTGAAATGTACAATGAGATGTGTAGTACACTACAATAATTAATTCTAACTACGGAGTTAGGCTAGACAAATAATTCCTCCGCTAAACACCATTTCTAACTATTCAATAGAGAGATATCAACTAATAATTTCTAAGGAGCAAAAACTCGTCTTGGCGATTTTATCTAGAATGATTTTGCTGGTCAGAATTAGACAGCTACACCCTTTTGAATTTTCATTGGTTCTCGCTCTCCAGCCAAACTTGAGTTCTTGTTAAATAGTAACTACACACAGAAGACAATGTAATCAAAAAATAAAGAGTATTTGCAATGGAACTTTTCTCCATTTTGAGGACGAATGCCTTTTCGTTGATTTGTGTTGAACAAGTAGTAGATATCGAATTTTATCCCGATTATGAGGATTTTTATTAAGCAGGGAGCAATCACATAAACTCAGAAACTAAATGAACAGTCCAATCCACTGCAATGTCATAATATCTACGTGTACGTATTAAATGCATATTCCTAGTGTTAAAGCCTTTACTATTATACCATAATATTTCGAACATGTAGCAGAGCCGAGTTTTATTTAATGCGCAAATACTTTTGAAGAACTCTTTGCCGGGGACCTGAAATCCAGTTCACGTCAAAATTGGTTGAAAGAAATTGATTTTGAAGGATCAATATATGGTTGCTGTTTCTGAAGATAGATTATAAGAAATTAATAAAAATTAATAGCAGTTAGGTACTTAGAGGAAAAGCTATAAATATTTATATAAAAACTAACCTACCGAGTAGAATTTTCATCTCGTAAAAAGTATTACTTATTGTAGCCACCTACACATTTATTCACGTTAGTTGTAATTAGCGCATTGTATAATTGTAATTAGGCTTATAGTAGATTTCTATCGCCAACTAGTTTAGCTGTAAGTGTAACTTTAGCTGTACGTACACTCCGAAAGTCATCCTACTCCATTACTGTAGCGACATATTGAACAAAAAAGATTCTTAGCAGAGATACTTAATGTCTTGTTGGTTGGAGGCTAACAATTTGGATATTTGCTACATTTTCGTCCAACGATGCGTGTGTGGATAATTTTATTTCTACTATTAAACACGAATGCTATAGCTAGTGAGTTATGCACAAGTTCTGTGTTAGATTTACCACTATCCACTCGTAGCATTATGGAAAAGAATATGCTCATAAAATCTAATACTTGATATCTTAGTTATAATTGTGTAATTGTGAGTCCTTTCGGTCAAATCAGACTGGTTGGAATGTCTATGTACATCAGCAGATAATCATTTGAAAATTAAATCCTAGGTTTTAAGCTTTAAAGTTATTATGCATTGTTACTGCTGGTTTTTGTTCAAGAATAAATTATGAACACATTTCATGGACAAAAAAAGTCATAAGCAATTAGACTAAATTAAGTACCTAAAAATGATAATGAGTTAGTCAAATGCCAATTGTTTATTTCGTAGAATAGCAGTTTATGCCAAAGATGTGAAATCGCCTTCCGGCCAAGGGAATATTTATTCGTGCTAAGGATTTTTTCCTTGTCTAACTAGATACATATTAATTTATGTTACTATGTACTTTTCAGAAATTAAGTTTGTGTAGCTGGTAGTTGCGTCACATCCACTTAATTTAGATCAGAGTATCTCTTTTCATGTGGTACTCCTACAGTTATATGTTTATTTATGAAGACAGATCCTATTTATGTTTTTTCTTATTTGCTGAGATGGAAAACTTGTGGTGCATAACAGTCTGGCATAATATTTACATTATTATATTTACTAAATTATTGTTGCTTGTTCGAAGAACGGACATAAGTGGTTCTGTCTGACTTCCAATTATTTGTTATTATTGTATTTTCCAGTTACCTGTTAATTAGAAACTTGTAATGTAATCAAATTTTATTTACAAATATAAAACGTGTGGTATATTTCATTAGTTGTTGTAACCTGAAAAAAATTGGAGTGTCTCTGCACTTGTATGTTTAGTTGAGTTGCCTTTTGTAAAATGTCTAAAAAAAACTGCAAATAACCTAAATGTTTGGGATTTTTAGAATTTTTATTTCTATTGTTGGTTAGTGCACAGGTATACTACCCGATGTAGATTCATGTTATTTAAGTCATTTGTGATGTGTGATGTAAAATGCACATCGACACGTAAATTTTATATAGTGCAACCAAAACCAAACAGGAAATGAAACGTAAATGTGAATTCCATGGATAAACATTTTTAGCTTAAAAATGTAAGGTGTGTCCCGTGGCCAAAAATGAGAGCTTCTTGCCATTCTCATTTTATTTAATGCCGAAACCAATCCTTGCTCTTGGAAAATATTGTGACGTAATCCTGCGAGTGCCTACCAACAAGACATTACTAACGAGTGTGATGATTACAGGACGGCTCGAGGAATTGAAACATGGCTATCATTGACATCAAATACAAAAATCCTCAAAGTGAAAATGCAAAACTGCCCGTAAAGACCAAAACATTTTCGTAATTAAAAATCACATAGAACTAGGCAAAGGCATTTGTTAGATAATACATTTATACTTTACCACAAAAACTACACTTAGTATTATGCCATAGTTTTTTCATAATACAAAAATTGTTTTTTTCGATTTACATTATATGTAAAATTGTATGTATTCTGAAATCAAATCAACGTAGACTCTGATTCAGTTTGCGAAATGTAACAACATTCACTATTTATTGCAGAATCATTCGTCTACATCTTTTGTAATCGGCAGAATCCCTAAAACTATGATGATCTTATTGTGAGTTAGGTTTTCCATTAAGAATCTATACTAATTATTGTATGATAAGCAATATACTTTATTTATACACTATAATAAAACCGGAAGATAACGTCAATTACCTCAATAAGCTCTGACGTTTAATTTATAGCATATGCTTTGGCATTGTAATAGTGGGATTCCTTTTTGGCGTTCCGTCACGAATATAACACCTCGTCCAAAATATCCCATAAAAATCTAATTTTGAATTTCAACCTTTGACCATTTCAGAACAAGAGCATTTGTATTGTAGCTACGTAACTACTTCTGATTTCCTTTCTGAGGCCATTAAATCCCTGCACAACTGAATCAATCGAGTGAATGTTCGTGTTCATATGTACTTAGCTCATTCATGATTACTTGGGGACGAATTTTACAATTGAAATGTTTCATTTAATCCAATCTCTGTTGCAACAGGCTGCTTCAGTGGAAATACATGCCCATTGTTTTAAAAATACCTAACATCATTTTAAATCTAAATGTTCAGCTACATTGTCCTTATTGGGAAAAAACCTGCTCCAAGCCCAGCGAGGAAACATCGAGTGTGAAGCAGTGGAACTAATTCTGTGACATGTTCGTTAGGCGTTTGTTCATGGCCATCTTCTAAACAAACACATTGATGAATATAATATAGATGTTCTCTGTAGAACGCTTAATCCGGAATTATAATCAGAATAAACTGTTGTCAAACAGCTGTAATTGCAGAGAAACGTGTGTAATGGTAGTTTAAGAAATATTGTGAATAGTGTACGTGAAGCGTCAGCATAATTTGTGTTGCAGTATTAGAACAGTAAATGTAGTAGTATGGCGTAGTAGATATAGTAATGCAATAACACCTTGAACTATGAACTTCGTAGTATATCAACTGCTTTCTTTAACCAGGAGTAGTATATGTAGAATGTTTTAAGGAAATGCATGCATTGGTTCAAAATTTATGGTGTCTACAGTTATTAGTGTCCCCGGTGACCTTATGACCCCGCAGTCGCAGGACCCCATTTGTGAAATTCCTATTGGCCATTAGATGACACACAGAAAGTTTGGTTGTTGTACGTCAATTCGTTCAAAAGTTGTCGTGAAAGACAGAAGGACAGACAGACGGACAAAGTGATCGTATACAGAGAAATAAACGTTTCTCGGAATGATGCCTCACCATTTTCAGGCATTACTGGTTATGCCGGATTACACTGATTTTCACTAACAAAAATTAATATTCTGGGCTCTGCTGCGAATTATAATACCCACATTATGCCAATATGACCATGAAATGCATGTTTCTCAAGCTTTGAACGACTGTCTGTAAACTACCCAGCAATCCGACATTGCAATGTTAAGAGGAGTTGACAATATGCCCAAACGGAGTGGCCTGTACCCACAGCATTTCGTCTGTGGTGATAACTATTACCTAATCCAACCATCTAAGTTAAACAGAAACAAAAATTATTGGGCTTTATAATTATCAGGCCAAACCGAGTACAATTTCAAGTGTGTGCAAAAATACAATGTGAAGGATGGGTCGGTACATGAATCCAAAATCCAAAGAGCAATGTCATAGATTTTGCATTTCTTAACTTTTGTTAATATTTTCTATCACTGCTGTTTGTGTCCGTTAAAATAATAGTGCCTTCCAAATGAATAGTAGATATTTGGGAAAGTATAGCATTACACAAATTGCGTTTGCACGCAGCTTTGTTCAAAACATTCTCAATCACAGCATCATCAGTTATGTAAGAAACAAGCTTCCTTAAGTATTTCTTTTCCATGTGTACCTGCCTAAAACCTTCCAAAAAGCTATTAAAAGTTAATATGCGATACAATATAATATTTTCACGAATTAATTAGGTAGCATTTGCATCGTAATCCAGAATGCTTCAACCAATGCCATTGATAACTATGCAGAGAATTGCAAATAATCATGTTCCGAGAATAACATCTTTCTTAGAAAAGTGAAATTGAATCTAAATGTGATTATATGTAGATTAAAGTGAAAGGCAGGAGCAAAGCAGGAGTGATATTGTTCCGTCATCTTTGTTTCACATCTCATCAATCTCCTTCTGAAGGTTAATCTCTTCGCTCACTGCTCATTCAATTTGATAGAAATTGCCATTGCCTGGCTGAATTTCCATTACAACGTGAGATCAAAGGTGAAAGCTATTTTCTGAAGAATTGAGATTGTCTATTAAGGATGGGTTATAACTTTGCAAACCTTGATTTAAGCAAAACCGCTTTTAGAGTAGAGAGTAGAGCAATGAGATGATTTTTGACATTGCCCCATATTTTTAGAGGGCACCTTGACCAACATTTTCATAATTATAACTAATTATTAGAAAATTTTGGGGTTTTGTGGAGTGGGGCTAATGCATTGGGAAAATTTATTTTGAGTTTTCCTGCACACTTAAAGGAAGATAGTTGTGACCCTCAGCTCAAGGGGCCCCTGAGTGTTTTCTCTACTTTATTTTGATATTTTTGCAACTCTCTACGTTTTCTCAAAATGTCGGAGTCAGGGTTTTGCGATTTTGCACCTGAAAAAGCTGTGATGACAGTAGCGGGAAGTTAAAGGGAACGTGTGCGGATAATGCCTACACGCTGTTCAACTCCACTTACCTACCTTTAGTATATGTGTGAAGTAGGCTTACGTCATTTGTATTCACACCAATATTTTTAAGCTTTGTCGCACAATATAATCTACCCTCTCCAAATCCCCACTACTCCTTAAGATCTCGATCACTATGCAAAGCTATTCAGCTCAGCAACACCGGAATTTGAACTGTACACAGATGGTGATCTGAGTATGTAGAGGACGCGAGATGAGCTCCCTTCAGATAATTCAGTTTTTGAGTAACGAATATTAATTCACATATGCATTATTCATTACTTCCTTGTACGGCGTGTTTGCCATTTTATTTAAATCCCCGTCCAAAATAATAACGAGGGTAAATTGGATACCATCACAGTCAAAGCGCGATACCTGCGATATCTGTTACCCCACTAGCGATCTAAGTGACCACCAACCCCGCTTGCGAAGTTTGTGACATGCTTGCTCAAGTAATCGATGATAGTAAAAAGGCTTGTTACATCATTGCCTATATTCATTTTATTTGTCATTTTAAGAAACAATCATAAATAAAATATTAGCAAAATAGTAGTTCATAAGTATGTACCCTGCATAAAGTTAAATTAACATTCTTCATTACGAGGGAAATTAAGATATAAAAATAACGATGAAACAGTCATTTGATTTGTATTTTGGGTTGAAGTTAAATTATTTCATGATATTTTTATGATACAGTGCAAGGCTTACGCTTATTTTAGCATGTAGAATAGTCAACGTGGTACTTTTGCTACATGGTATTTTACCCTTTTTGCAAGTGAAAAATGTCACTGTCGAAAGTTATCAATTTTACAAGGCAAACAGTAAGGACAGAGTAACAACATGTTTTCCATACGTATTCTAATAATTAAATCAAAATGGCCATTTCAGTGTGAGCTTGGGCTTATTGAGAAATTGGCATAAAAGACATTATTCTATCCCATCACAGTAATCTTGACTCTAACATCATTATTATTAAAGGTTATATATAAGTTACAGTATCAGTTAGTTAGGTGCATCTCCTAGGAGCATCTTCTTCCATAAAGCTCTGTCATACTGTGGGCTTGAAGACATTAAAGTATATATTACTGAGAGTATTGAGGTATATTCCATGGGGTTTCGGTTTTTAACAGAATATATTGTCGTTTGCATACGCTTAGCAAAAATTACAAAATCTCCATTTTCTGCATGCTTAAAGGAAACTTTGGTGGTTCTAGAGTACACTATGTGGAATCAATTTCCTTTAAATACACAGGAAAGTATAAATACAATCTTTGTTAACGTAGTGCGACAATGTAATATAAGTATTTCATCATGGAATTAATGCGATAGGATTAATAATTAATACCTACCATAATTACAACCAACTCCTCACAAGTAGAGCCGTCAACAGGTAGTTGAATTATTAGCGGACTTTAGAACTATGTATTTGACAACTATTATTGCTTTCTCATCATCATTCATTAGCTGATATCAATAATTTACTCCTAAGTCTATCTGTAGCTAACGTCAATGCCATTAAAACATATCTTATGACCGTGTCCGGCGAACTGGCGACAGGACAACTGGCACAACGGACAACTGGCCCCAGGACAACTGGCTACTAGGACAACAGACACAAAAGGGGAGGAGCTATTCATCATAGCTCATTCCTCGACAATAAGTCACCCCTTCTAACCTATTAGAAAAATGTGGTGGCCCTCATAAGGTCTGCTGAGCCACAATAGAAACAGCGGAAGTCTGTCCGACGTTTATAGACAGCGACGATGGGTTTGCCCTCCCCACTATTGTCGGCAATGGCAATGGCAGAGTAACTTTGTTAATGTCACAACACTTAATAGTAACATCCAAAGTGAACTCCCATGGGACATCCTACACCTCACTCTCCACCCCGGCAGCCCCACCAGAGTTGGCTCCTCCCTGCTTCAATTTGAACTTATCTCTCTGTACATTACCCTTGTTATTAATTTTGCCACAAAATA
>JAAAYG020088221.1:22517-35054 GCA_009936455.2 Tomocerus minor | reverse complement strand
AGAGATTTTGAACAAACAGCCACCTTGAGTGTTCTAGTGTATATGAGATCAATTCCAGGGGACGAGTCCGTATTCATTCCTTTTAAAGCATTTTTAACATCATCTTCAGAAATGATTGGAGAAAAGTGGGAATTTAAATGTAACTGTTCATTATCTGAAGGCGGAGGTTCGTAAACGGAACGCATTTGATGATTTTCTAATGTCCATCTCATTGAAAAGGAATGATGAAGTTCCGGGATGGGAATATCACATTTAGTTTTGTTTTGATTAGATAATAGCAAATCAGCACATCTTTTCCTGTTAAAGTAGTAAAAATGCTGAATTAACTGATTTTGATAATTCCTTTGATTCTTACTCCTTCGCTCTCTGTCTTTTCTTTCTGGGTTTGTGCAATGCGAAAAGTTTCCTTTGTTAGGTTTTTCCACAAAGCATTTTTTATTCCGTCTCATGTTGTAATAACGTTTTGCAGGATGCGTGGGAGCCGGGAGTTTCTCTTGTGTCTTTTGTATGTCACGAACAAAGTCATCATATATAGAATTAAATTTTAGTTCGTCTAGAGCAATTTCATCATTTAAAACATCAAATCTCTGTTGATAATCTCTCAGTCGTTCCTTAGCTTTGTCCAAATCAGTTGGAATTTCTGGAGTTTCTAAAATACTCGAATTTAGAGTTGGTTGTGAATATTGTGAAGTTAGTGAATTACGAAATTGAGTTCCATGTGCTTTAGAAATATGAATTTTCAATCCTCTTTCCCCTTTGCAGATCTTACCACAGGTTTCACAAGTAGGATTTGAATTGGTATCCATACCAATCCTATGTAGTTTCAAATGTTTGAGTCAATGTTAATCTTACGAGTTCTCATGTCCAAAATCATGGCATAAATTGCTGGAGATGAAATATTGAAAATTCAGGTCTATCGGTTGCAACAAATCGACGATAAATCCTCCTCAGTCAAAATTCTCGGTGTACAGGAGAAAGCAGAGAATAAAATGGTACAGTATAGAGGATGAACTCACAATGCAACTTATAGTAAAAATTCAATCCAACCCAGAGCGAAAAAATTGCGTCCGTCTCCAAGAGAGATCTTCTGTATTCTTCTGTAATCTTCTGTATGTATGTTACTGGGTTGACGATTTATGAGCTTTAGACCATTTCGAGGAGAAAATCAGTTGACTTTGTAAGATATTTGAATATTTTTATTATTTTACTGGCTAGGTACAGGGTAAGGAATACTTGGGGGACCCATGACAATTGTTTTAAAAACATAGCTTGCAAATACGAACTTGAGATACTCATTTCAACAGACTTGTATATAATTTGTATTTAGTTTAAATGAATCGGACAGTAAATTAATTCATAATATTTAGGTGCTTACCAGTTATTGCCAGTTAAAAATTCCATAACTCAAGTACGAGTTCTCCTATAATTCAACACATCAAATGCAATAGGATTTAAGAGTACGTGTCTTTATTCATTGTTTTAGCAGTCTATGGAAAATAATAAGATATTGCAGGTTGGAGATGAACCAATTTAATTCAAGATAATTGTACAATTGCACTAATTGAACTGCACCGTTATGTAAGCAGTAGCAGCTTTGAAATATAAAACTAGAATTATAGAAAACTAAAATATTTTGGAATTGATTTAGAGTGTAAAATAAAGTTTGCATGGTGCTGTTCAGTAGCCACCGAAACAATCATAAGGTAATTATATCATTTTCACATTGTACATGATAAATTATGGGATTTGGATGATTTTAAGGAATGACAGGAGAGAATGGTTTGTTTTAAAAAGGATGTTAAGTTATGTGAAGTTGTAAAGCAGTTATGTATATGTGAATGGGTAATTCCTGAGTTTGCATAGATGAGACGGTAAATGGGGGTTCATGTGTGGAATGGAAATATGGACGAAAATCGATAGATTATTCGTCCATGTCCGATGGTTGCCCGTCCGTCGCCCGCGTCACGTCCATGGAAAGAACCCTTTGCTTAGCTTCCCTAATGTAGGCAGTTCGTCCTATTGGGCTCTCATGTCAGCCATTTGTTTTTTACTCCGTACGGTGCAATGCATACTCATAATGATCTAAGTAGTAGCTTTATATGCAGAGCACAACAGATGCATCCAGGCGGGCGGACAACCGAAACTCACATTCCGACTACTCGCCGACCAGACAGCAACGAACAACAAACATATTTCTCCTAATCTCTCTCTATGCAAAACAGTTGCAATGTTTCTGTTAGCCTCCTCCATTCAGACAACACATCCCAATAATCCCCTACACTCCAACGTAATAACCTATAAAATATCATTTTATTTACTTGCTTGAGCATTTTCATTATTCCTGTCCCCATTTATTTCTCTCCCCTCCTACCCCAAATAAATATAAATCTTGTACAAAAAAGTACAAATTATATAATTGGCTAATTCCAACTCAAGAAACTAGTACGATTAAAATATTAAATGTTAGCAAGTAATAAGCAATGGATTTGAATGGATGTAACAACACCAAATACATTTTTTTGTATAATTCTAAACACAATTTTTTTTGCTTTCAGATTTGCAATTTTTTTTCACCCATGCAAAAATTAGAAATTATTGTGTGGCATTTTTTCCAATGAATGACTTTAGACTTTCGACAGTTGCACCTCTCTCTCTCTCTCTCTCGCTGTTTATTACTTTTTTACTTGCAGAGTTATACGATCGTCTATGTTGCACGATGTTAGAGCGATATTGCTATGAGACAAGAATCTATATTATGTTGACTTGAGTGGAAAAGGTGTATTATCGAGTACTAGAAGAGGACAATAGTCCTTCGCTCGCTCATCTTTCTGCATTCTGAATTTCAGTGAAGTAAGATAAGTAAATTGAAAGTCGTTATATGTATACATATATATACATATTATTATATATATATATTATATGCACCAATTTACGATTCTAACAATTCGGAAAGATGAGAATGTTTGTGTCGCATAGCGTATTCATTTATCGTTTTTTGAACATTTTGTAGGAATGTCAATGTTGATATCATGATGGCACAAAGTTAAATTTATTTATGTAGGCATACGCATCCTTATATCGCAACAATTTGTGTAGACTCTAGACGAGACGGGAGTAGTCGACTATTATTAAAAGGTAATAATAAGGATAGGTAGGCATATAGGAGGGAACAATAAGGAGGAATGGATATAGAAGATGCGTATATATAAAGAGGAGCATTAGAACCCAGTCCCTGTAGAATATTTCAATAAGACAGACTTTATGCCTGGCTATAGATTTACATAAGGCAGAGAGATATTTGCCTGTCGATATCATTTGGTAGGTTGGTGGATGTCCTATTTGACTTTTTCTCGGATTTTTCTCACTCGTCCCTTTCCTTTCTTTCCTCTGCTAATTTCCCTCCTGGAACATCTTTCTTTCTTCCCTTCCCTTTCATAGCGTCTCCTAAAGGTTTCCCAATAAAAAGCCAATACAATTTGAATTTATATGAATGCTAACTTATCTTTTTCTTCTTTGTAGAAAAGAAGATTCACTCGGAACTTATTCATGTCCTACACATACACATTATAGGCAAATGAAAGATTTTTCAGTCTTGTCTGATCTTGCTTTGGGCTTTGACTACTCGCGCACAGTGCCCTATTAGAACTCCCTATGCAAATCTATAGCATCACCCTATAAATGCTCCGCATTTACATATTCATAGCTATGGGTTCTTATCTTCTCCCATTGTGCACTTATATATACATAAATGGAGACGTCGACGGCACTCGCTCGCCTATATCTATTTATTCCTAGGACGCGCTTTAAGTATACAGTTACTTCTTAAAATTAGGAGGCTGTATACGCAGCAAGAACCTACTTATTTTTCCTTTAGCCATGACAATGTTGCTTCTGTCACACGCCGTTACAGGCAAATGCCACACTAAGCACATAGCAGTTGAAAGTTTACTATAAATAACACCCGCCTATGAAATTCACGAATTGCAGAAACTGTTTTGACTTTTAAATTTCTCGTCTTCCTCTTTCATTTTTTAATTTTTATCAAATTAGCCTTTGCCAACTCAAGAAACCTAATTCGATTTTTTTCATGAGACAGAAATTTAGAATTTGGACTTTTCGGATTGAAACTACCATTTTTTTTACATGCGTATTAATGTTATACACAGTTGTCGAATGAGCTACAGTTGTTACCTGCTTTAGAGATCTGTTTATTCGATATTATATTTCCAGCTATTATGAAAATTGTTATTCATTTTTTGTTCAGTATCAGTATTAACTAGTCTAGGGGTTCATTGAGTAGCTTTTTGATAGCTATAAACTCAGATAAATCTACTTACATACAAATAAATTTATTTGAGTAGATTATTGATGTTGATTACCGGCTGAAAATCTACTATTGCAATAAGGTAATTTGTTCGTAGTGCATTAAACAGGTGGAATTCCCTCGCTGACCTTTACTTTATTAGACAATCTGAACAGGACACCTTCTGTAGTAAAAAAAAAACAATAGTTACTTAAGCAAATTGATAATGTTGATTAAGTTCTATTAAAAAATTATACAAAGTAACGTTCCCTCGTTCTATCAGATATTGTGTCATGTCTCATGTGTCTCAAGTCTAGTTGGTGCGGGATCGGGTTTAAAGAGTTGGGATTTGTCGTGGATTTATGATGGAACATTATCGTGTGTTTAGAATGCTGTTATAAGGTCCACGCCATATATCACTAGTAATTGAGACTGTCGTTTGTATAAGTAGCTGGTGTGTGAGTGTGTGTAAGTATGTGGGCTAATTCCACGAGTGCACAGCCCATAGAGCCCCATTCATGAAGAGATGGGAAATGAGATTGGGAGAGTTGAGTGCAGAAGGTAAAGAAGATCAGGTCCCGTTGAATTGACGTGAAGATGCGAGCACAACAAGAACGTCCTAATATCCTCCACTCAGTCTCTACAGACATATAAATGCATAGCTAATTTAAATGCGGAGATGCTCCCCATGCAAAAGTGGCAAGTGAGTTGGGATTGGGATGTGCGTATAAAAATGGCTGGTGGTTGATAGGCACCTTACGGTGCGTGAGTGCAGGAGAATCGCACTGATGAGGAGAGTCAAGTGTGTTAGTGTCTATGGTCGCATCTTCTGAGCTCAGTCCTTACTTAGCGCCTCTGTGACATTGCCGTGCGAAGGAAGGGATTAAATTACCTCCCTCCTCCCTTGATAACATCTAATGTCTCTCCAGTCTCACACGTAGTCTAAGTGCCCTCCTAAGTAGCCGTGTGTGTGTGTAAGTGCAGTAGGTGAGAGAGCCACCGGTAATGCTGCACACAGACAGAAAGCGAGAGAGAGAGAGTGGATAAGTAGTCGTCGTTTGCAGAGAGCGGCCACAAGGAGATGCTCTCGCACATATAGATTTCCTAGTTATCTGAAGAGGCGAAAGTCAAGTGGAAGTCTACAACAAACACCATTTCCAACACGTTTGCAACACACACGGGGAAATTGATGTTGAGGGAGGGATGAGAGGAAGCTGCACCGCGAATATTTACATTACATGCCACGGAAACAGATAGATTGCGGTCCGGAACAGGACAGCCGCCGCAGACTAATTGTCAGTTCACGAGAATCCTCCAAATTACATTGCCCTGTGCACTCCACTCATGCCCATTTGTAACGCGAGCAGTAATTCCACATAAATCCTTAATAGACAGCTAACATCCATCCATACACCTCCACAGACTCCTGCACCCAAATACACCAACCCTGACTCGCGCAAAAGCCATTCACACTCCTCACGTCAGGTCAGCTCAATTAATTGCTCCTGGTCAGACCCTCTTTCCCCACCGACACTTACCGGCAGACCCTCCCATCCCACATTCAGTTACCCCTCCCCCCATTACATCTAGCACATCGTCGAACTAAAAAACTCTCTAGTCGTAATACTTACACTCACAACTATTTCTAACTTTTTTGTATAGCCTTGTTGCTTTTAGGTGGGAGAAGTGCTCGTGGACTTGAACTAACCAGAAATCTAATCGCTCTAATCATTTTTACCCAGAATCTAAATTTTATAAGTCAATAAGTCAATAACCTTAATTCAAGACATGACATTATGATTGATATTTAATTTTATTGAATCGCCGAAGTATAGCTACGGAGTGCCCTAATAATTATTATTAACTGCTTAAAGTCAAGTAGCTAACAAAATAAATGGACAATGATTTGACGAGCAATAATTGTTAATAAATGTTAATTAAAAAGGACAGTGCAAATTATGTAAAAAGTAATGGTCCATAACTCGTAAACAATTTGTTATTTATTTATTTATTTTTCTTTGGATCACATAATTGTCAGTAGGCTTAGTAAATGTACATATTTTGTAAACAACGGCAATCCAATTGCAGATGTAATTGAACTGGTTGTATTATTTAATTTTTTCTCCAACTCTGCATATACAACAAAAATAAATAAAGACTATTTAAGAGGCTGTTCTTTATATTAGAATAAATCCTAGAATAACAAATGGATATCTCCGTCATTGCAATCTCAAAGAGAGTAGTTTAGGTATTGTATGAACCCATGTATGTATTAATGATTTTATTTCTATTATTGAAATAGGTAATTTCATTCCTTAGGTTTTTGTGTGGAAGGGAGTGGAATGTTATTTGGGGAATAGGAAAGTGTATACATGAAATGTAGAGCAGGTAGGTCGTTAGAGATTGCGATGAGTTGAGATCAGGTAGTATTTGTTGACTGTATTGATTTTGTGGAGAAGAATCGACAGAGATGATAGTGAGAGATAGAGAGAGAGGAGAGAGAGAGTAAGAGAGGAACTATATTTATTAACATGGCGAGTTAAATAATATAATAGAGTCGAGTGAGATTGTGTGTGTTCGGCAGGGCTGGCTAATCCTCTGCACTCCCATCACATCACATCAGAGCAAGGGAAGAAAATTGGATGTTGCCTTCTTTGTGGATGTGGGGAGTCATAAAAAGAGGGAATTTGGCTAACAATGTGAAGAGGTTGCTTATTTTGGGCTGCTAACTCTCGTTCACGTGGCCGTGCTCAGTTAATGCCCGACTTTTCTGTCTCTCAGAAATGAGACGGAGATGTTGACTTTGTTGAAGATGAAAGTTTGTGCCGGGCTAAGCTGGCCTAAGCCAAAGGAAGTTTACATTGTCGTTATTAGCCATTGCGTCCTCCTCGTCTCTCTCTCGCCAACCTCCAGGAGCCGTGGAATTGCAGGAGCAGTTAGGCGACGTGTCTCTGGCAGGCAGTGCATGCATGTAGCTATATCTTGCATCCATCCATCCATCCGTGCCCGCATCCTTGGAAATGCGAGCAAATAACCCAGTCCTCTCCTCGCTCTCCCTAAGTCCTGAAAAGAATGAAAAGAGATGAGACGAGGATGAGGAAGTCCATAAACTTCGGACACTCTCACAAATAGAGAACAGAGGAGCATTTCCTCCACAGCTCCCATAAAACTCAATTCCAGACTCGTACATTTCTGGAGCAGGCCTCACTTGTGTACTTGTGTGCCCTGGCATATCCATATCCATTAGAGCTGCAGTTAAATAATCCACAGAACAGACTCTCTCTCTCTCCGTATAGTTAGTGGAGGGAGAGTGCAGTAGGTAGCTAGTGGTTGTGTTGTGGGGATGTCGTCGTCCGCGGAAGTTTAGGAGAATAACTGCCCCATAGAAGGAAATGGACAGAAAAGTCCAGACGAGACCAGGCAGGGCAGCTATTTATAATATGCAAATGGCGTGGCATGGAGGAGCAGAGAGCAGATAATGGCGGAGGCGAGCGTGGCGGAGAAAAGAACAGAGTAACCCTTTAGGTTCAATGCGAAAACATTAGATTAGACGACATTACTTTATCTATGTGATTTGATATCGTTGGACGCAGTTCCATGGCAGTCGCAGGCCACTTCGCCGCTAAGTCCCTTTATCTTCATACTCTTTTATTGCCGAATCACCATCCACTTTCCCTCCACCTATATCACTCTCTTTCTCTCTCTCTCTCTCTGTCTATCTATTTCTCTGTTGCATCCTTTGTACACAATATTGTGTCGGAGTAGTCGCCAAGACTTTTCGCCACGTTTTGGGGGAAGGACAATGCTATAGAAGGAGACTGGATATCCACAGACGCTCCCTATAGGCTATATAATCTAATGTAATGGCATTCTCTTCTTTCTTTCTCCTCTGGTCTGTTCTTTAGGGTAATGGAATGTGATTGTCGTAGTAAAATAGAGAAGAACAGTCGTGGAGCGTGTCCACATCCAATTCGCAGAACTCAATGCTCTTGAATAGCCGGAATTTATATTATGCCCTTACAGATATATCTACTCCAATAGCCCTGCCCTGGCCACCCTCATATAAAAACAACTTGGGCTCTAATGTCACAGACTATAGAAATAGATATATATATTATATATATAGCTGCAGTCGTGGCTCGACACTACGGGCAGTCGTCGACTCGACTACAATTCTCCGCACGTCACTACTGACTATATGAAAATGCTGTGGTGGAATGCAGAGTCAGTCTGAATATCCCGCATATACACATGCATACATACATATAGGAGATAAGTATATAACATAGAGTTAGTATATTAGAGGAGGAGGAGAGAGTATAATGGGAAGAGAGAGAGAGACGAAGAGAGGAGCCACGAAACCAGACGAAACTCACTTTCCTTTGCATTCTTTGAAAAAAGGGAAATCTCCGGACGAGAAGGACATTATAAGGAAAGCCGGAAAAGAGCTTTTATTCTGTTGATTTAGATTGACAACGGTCGTCCGACAGACCAAGCTCCTTTTCTGCAGAACGGAGCTAGGCGACTGGAGGAGCCAGGACCGTGAAATCCAAGAAGAATTCGCAACCTAAGCAAAGATGACAGGCAAAGAAAAAACGAGAGATTCTTTGAACGCAATCTACAAAGTGGAATGTATGTATCTATCTAGTTAGCTATCTATTACGATATTATAGCCAGGCACAGCCATTACACATAGCTCAGCATAAAGAATCCTGCACAGATACATTACTCACTCACTCTCTCTCTCTCTCTCTCTCTCTCTCTCCGCATCTCCAAGTAGTCAGTCAAAAGAGAATCTCCGATAATACCCGTGTCCTCATTCCCTTCCTACCTACCTCTACACAAATACATTAGTAACTACAAATATGCATATGCATTGAACGACAATATTTAAGTAGCTACGTTTATCTTCCGTCCTTTCTCTCTCTCTCTCTCTCTCCGTGCATCTCTATGAATTCCCAGCAGCTATATGGAATCTCCCGTGGAAACACTTTTAATTCAACCTGCACCTCCTGCAGCCTCAAATTCCCTTCTCCTGTCCCCTAAAATCAAATGACAGAATTTCTATGCCAAATTCTTTCCGCTCTCCTACATTATGATTATGACTCTTCTTTCACTAATGCTCCATTTTTCCTCAGCTAATAAAGGAGTGGAGAAAAGGAGCATTGTTTTCCTTTTGTCCTATAGAAAGGACTAGGAGTCATGCTGTAGCAATTCCTACTACACACGACTGCTAGCACTATATATTATAATATTATATGTGCCTATATGCCATCGTGTGGAGAAGAGCCTTGTGTAAGTGAATAAAGAATGGTGGGAATATGAGAGAAGGCTCTTGCGTATTATGCTGATTGTAATTTGAGAATGAAATGCACTATCAGCTAGCTCATGTCATTCATTGTCAGTTGAAGTTTAGTAGTCGGGAGTGAATGGGGAATTCCTCCGAGCAGATTGTTTAGCAGAGAAGGTAATTTGCTGATTTTAATGAAATGTATTTTTCAATGCCAGTGTGGCATGCCTCTGACTAAACGGCCGTATTATTCATTCAAAGCCAAGACCAAGACATGACACAAAGCTCGCCGACGACGACTAGACGCAGTAGGAGCAAGAGTTATCAAAGTAGGAGCAAGGACAGAAATATGTACATCTATTTCATTATTAGCCAGAGTAGACAGATGCACATCATATTATTATTATTATCATAGTGGCCATAGAGTAGGCACGTACTTAGTAGCCTACTACAGACTAAGTACGGATATTATTATTACACTACTCTTGCGAGACGGCAGTTTGTGCCTGAGGAATGCATCTCTGGCTGTTGGAGAGTGAGTGGGAGAGGGCAGTCAGGTTTAACGCTTGAATCCCAATGATTTTTAACTTTTCAAGTAGGAGAGTGGGGGAGAGTGGAGAGAAAGTCTGGCTCATTGTCAGTACGTCGCCCCATTTAAATGAACAAAAGGATTTGGCGTGAAAAATTCCGGGTAATTAGAAGACAGAGAGTAAGTAGGGCTCGATTAACGAGAAAGCCCTTCCCTGTCACTATTAAAAACTAAAATCCCATTCTATACCTATGGGCATTGGCTCTTTGCAGTGGCATGGGCTTCTTCCAGCTCCAACACTCACTCACTCACTCACTCACTCACTCTCTGAACTGCTTCTATCTGAGACGGGATGGCAGGAGGAAGGGAAAGAATTCACGAGAGGAAAGGAGAATTCCTCTTCACACGTACTTGCCGTACATTAGAAACTACACGTCTAAGTAGTTATATATATCCCACTCACTCACTCACAGCCCAAGAAATGAAAAACTGGAGTCGCTGTGCATTTGGCACTGTTCTGCCTCTGTACTGCTGTAATGGCAAGATATTGACATTGATATGGACTCAGTCACTCTGTGTGCATGGCTACATACTTACAGTCGCTCTGTTGTTCGACAGGGAAGTGAAGTGCAAAGTGCATTGCAGAAACATAAAGTAAAGACATTGTGTAATGTAATGCTGTTAACTACATAATGGCGGAAGGTCGAGTCCTCTCCATTTAAATGTCTTCCCTATAGCCACACTCTTTTCTCTCTCTCTCTCTGGTCTCTCTACGAGAAGAATAAAGAAAAAAAGCAAGTTAAGACGAAGAGAAAAGTTGTAAAAGGAGCAATTCGTATTTGTCTGGTGGAGTGGAGTGGTGGGAAGGAAGGAAAGGAGAGTGGCTGCTTTCATTTCCCTTATTCACTTTCTCCTACTCTCTCTCTCTCTCTCTCGTTGGGAGAAAGGTGTCTGCTTGAACATCTAGCTGTGATAATATAGGAATAGAGACACAGAAGGCTCCTTCCTAATCTGATTCTGTAAATTCAGTCCGAGAAGAGAGAAAGAGTATTCCTTTCTTTTGGTTTGCTTTCACTTCGTCCTTTAGTTAGTAAATGGGTTTGGAGTCTGGCAGAGTCAAGTGGATGGGAGGGCAGAGATAAGAGTGCTGTGTATAGCTAATGCAATGGAGGACTGTGCCTAATGTAATGAAGAATGGATGGGCCGAGGAGGCTGTAGAGAAAAGTATTGGTAAGTGGAGAAAGGACAGCTACTCACTCACTCACTCAGTCCGTTAACTCGAGTTAAGTTAAGAGTCTGTAAATCATTGATTTTCACTTATCGTCTCAACTGTCGCTTGTCAGCTAAAAGATGCAAATTGAAAATTTCCTCCGCTTTTTATCGCTCCCTGTACAAAAATGGGGAGCGAGGAGCGACCAAGGCAAGAGTCGTCGAGCTAGGCGACAGCCTAGTTTTTTACAAGAAGGACGCCACAGGAGACTCTGGAGATAAGGAGCCTGATGCAAGAAACTCGTCACGGAATAGCAGAGAGAGGAAATGTCAATTTACGTTGACGACCACCAAGACGACTCGTCAACTCCATATCCATGCACATCCCACAGACAGAGCAAAAGGACACAACAATTCCAATAACTAACTCCATTACAGCTTTCCCTCTCCACCAACCGACGCATCTTCCTCCACACACCAACATCTTCCTACTCCAAATAATATCCAAACCTCTTTCTCTCTCCACTGACACAAACTCTGCCGGGAAAGAGAGCGATAAGAAAATCTCACAGCCCCAGCCATTATTTTTACCTCCTGCCTCCACTTCTCAAAATAATCACGCCCAGATATTCACGCCTTTTACTCAACTTGCACCTCCGTCATCTTCGGCAATAGCAAATTATTTACTAAACCAACAACAATAAATTAGCTGGCTACTTTTAATGTCACAATTCCTAATTTGAGGTTTAGGCGATAGCTTTTTCAATGATTGAATTATTGGTGATAATTATGCGCGGGAGTATGAGCTCCTTTCAACCAAGTAAACAACGTGACGTGACGCACATAAATCCCAGGAAAATTATAAACAGGATATTGTTTTATGGAGAGCTAATGAATGAGGAAAACAAAATATGAAGACCATAAATGGATATTTACATTTTAGCATGGACTGAGTAGGTACTCGCATTTCTGTAGTGTGCTACTGAAAGGAGGATGTTGCTTGCTGGAAAATATAGAGCACCACTCTTACATGAAGAAGGCATAAAATGCTAACACATAGTTGTTGCACGACCCCAATAGAAGCAAGAGTCACTTTATAGAAGGGCTACTACATATAGAGCATGTTTTGCATGTCTCTGTTTCATCGTAGACATAATATCAAGTTAGGAAATGAAAGAGAAGAGTTTCGACTTGTCTGCCTCTCCT